>SCLH01000146.1:107104-124333 GCA_004367855.1 Oikopleura vanhoeffeni
GTTAATACCGATCGAGTATTTTGAAGCACCGTCGAGTTTCCAGAATTAGTCATTCATATTTCGTTAATTTTTTTAATTTCATATTAAAATAGGGGCGTTGTACACGGGGATCAGCTTAAGGCCAAAACAGTTTTATGAATCTCAAACGGTGATCCGTTTTTCCTTGACTAATTTATTTTCAATTTTTTTACTTAAGTTTTAACATTTTCATGGAATAAGTTAGCCAAACTAACATTGGAGAATTCCAAAGAAATATTAAAATTATATTGAATTTTCTAAAAACGATATTTTTGTTACAGCCTAAAACACTTCCCGATTAAGCCTAATCCAAATCTTTTTCATGTCACGGCGGAAGTTGATGCATGATCATCATACTACTATATGATGATAATATTTCATATTTAAATGCGGGATCATCGCTTTAAAAATGCATTCACATCAATGCATGTTGCCACATAAATACAATTTTCAGCTACCGCCGCAGTTAGTGAATAAAGCGTTATTCAAAAGGCGTATGATCCGGATTTTAAAGAAAACATTATGAAATAATACGAAATACCACAACTTCGTGACTCTGATTGTCAATAAGTCCAAACAAATACAGAAAAGTATTACTATCAAAGATGGTGATTCTCACTTTTAAATTTCAAGGCTGCTTTTTGAAGAAAAATGTTCGTTTACCGTTCCGAATTTTATTTAATTCTTTAAAAATAATTATTGCTAGACATTTTTTTAATCATTTTAATTTTTTTTCTTCGGGATTCTTGTCTTTTATTTGAAAAAATCTTCCAGATAATGTCAAAAAACTTTCTTAACGTAAATTTTAAGATATGAGCTGGAGAAAATGAACAAAATGGCCTACTTTGAATAATTCATTCAGTTTCATGCCCATTAAAAATATTAATTTTTAACAATCTGAATCAGTATTCTGATTCAAATATTATTTTTATAATCTTCTGTTTATATCAATTTTCTAGAAATTTCAGAGTTGAATGTACTATAAATGTTATCAGTTTATAAAAAAATAGCCTAAAACTGAAGACGCAATTCTTTTTCATCAATTCTTTCTTCAACTTCCAATTTTTTCGCATCCAATCGATAATTTACGACAGATTCTCTATTATTTTTTTGAATGAAACCTTTAATTCACTACTCTTATTTATGTTATGAAATATAATTTCATTTGACAATTGAGCGTAATGGTTTTTCATACTTATGAAAAATATCTTCCAGAATCTTTCTAGTAAATGGCATTTTGCTTGATTATACGTATGAGTCATAATGAAATTGAATAAACCTACCAATAAAGCGAATAAAAAAGACATGACATTGTAATTAATTATTCCGATTAATCGGGAATGCTGCCTTTACGATGCAAAAACTAAAAACTAATACGAAGAATAGAAAAATAAACATCCCATTTATTAGTCTTCTTGACAGAACGGAAAATAGTTTAAAGCAGTTTAGAGGGCTAAATAAATGAATCATGTTCCGAAAAAATGCTTGAGAATCGGACTTTGTGAATTTGACTTGCATGCAATATCTTTGGCATTCGAAACTATGAAATTTATTTATTTTTTTTTCACTAAAGTTAACTTATTATTTCTTATCATTTAAAAAGTCAAAAATAGTTATTTTTTTAATCTCAAAAACAAATTTAGTTTTGAAATAAAAACAGCAAGGTCCGGCGTATAGGTGAACTGACGTAAGCTCCGCAAACGCCCACCGTATCCGGAAAATAACAACTTTCTCCCTGAGTCCTGCCATCACAATAAATTTGTGCGTGAAAGGCAAAGATAGGTTTTTTTGTTTTCCCGAGAGGGGCCAACACTGGCCGGGGGCTCTAAAAAAACCACCTACTGGCGTTTCCAAAAGAAAGCGTATTTGAGTATTTTTATAATAAAAAACTCAACAGGGCCGCGAATGAACAGCAACAGTGCCTCCACGCACGCTTTGGCAAGAACTTACCGTACCCGTACTAGGTATGCTGTATTTAATAACTTGTGGTTTTAACTTTTAATTTATAATCTACTTGTAGTTCAGTTAATCAATAGGTAGTTCAGTTGACAATTTTGTTCAAATTAATTTCCCATCAATTATTTAAAGGCCTTTTCACCGATATCTATTTACAGGGGACTTACCGTCGAAAAAACCTACGAAATTTACGATTTTAGCTAAAATTTTAGTCCCAATATCGCGAATTTTTTTAGACTTCATATTCAAATACCTTTGTCGCGGCGTCTGAATGACGTCATTCTCATGATTGAATTTCCAAATTTTATGGCCTTTTATCTTTAATTGAGTGCGTTTGATGGAGTATTATCTTAGCATTTTTTGTGTTCATTTCATATCGAAACTTGCTTGAACACTCGTTTATGAATAAAATAATATATTTTGACAATTGATCATTTCGAACGCCTACGCGTTTTTCGCATTTTTCCGAACAAAAATTATTTGTGTTCTCATATCGCCAATTTGCCAATTATCGCCAAATTTTTTGGCAAAAAACTTTCGGCGATCTTGTGCCCCCCTGTATTTATTGTTTGAGAATCAAGTTTGAGAGATTCTTCTGGCAATTAGTTTTCTGCCCTATAATAAGATGCATGAACAACCAGTCTACACCTTTCTTTGGTAGTGTCTGCTATACTCGCTGCTGTTCGTCATTAATATTGATCAAACGCCCCAATTACTTTTTTTGAATTATTTTATATATTTGTCAATCTAAATTTAAATAAACATCTGAAGCTAAATTCGTTGAGTAACTGCCTGTGGTCATTATTCAAAAAAGTAGTTTTCTGATTTCCAAAACAGTCCTTTTGCATTGGTGATAATGAAATGACCAAATAAAATCACCAAATTCTTACTTTGACTACCCTCTAATTATATTTATAAATCTAAATCTTGTTTTAATTGACAATCAGAGCGTATCTTCCCTGACGTCCGGCGTATAGGTAAGGTTTTTTGCGAAAAAACTTTCACCTATACGCCGGACCCTGCTGTAAATAAGATAAAACATAATTTTTTGTCAACTTCTGCAAAAATAAGTTACGCTTTTAGTTCTCTCAATTTCTTTGTCATTTCTATGAGTTATAGTAGGGTTGACACGTTAAAAAATCAGCTTTTAAACGCAGCATATAAATTATATTCGCAGAAAACTAACTTGTTCAGATTTTCAAGAGAAATTTTTCGAAAGAGGAAATATATTTTCGATAAATTTTTACCGTTTAAAACACCGGCTTTAAACTCATGCAGATCAAAAAGAATGCAGAATGTAAAAACGATAAATTTCCGATTTTTCATCAGAAATTAACGACTTTGAAAAATCCAAAATATACAATCCAAATATTTTTGACAATTTTCCCATGGGAGTCATACCCATCACGTCTTCATAGTAGAAATTTAAAATAAAAAAATTCAGAAATGAGACAGCTTTTATTAACGCACGTGTTTAGAATTTTTTTTCTAGTCATGATAGGTTGAGGATTTTTTGATTTGAACTTTTCGAAACACGTCCAAAAATGAGAACGAGTTAGGTCTTAGACCTCTTGTATGCCAAGTTCAACCACTCAATTTTTAAAAATCTAATTTCTCCTAAATACACATTCGATGACTTCATTTTTCCGCAAAAGGCTGCATTACGGTAATATTGAAATTAATTTGGAGGTCAAAAACAACTATATAAAAATACAGTCGATAACCGGTTAAAGCCACGGCATGTATAAGTTATGAGCTCGCTAATTTACTTTCTCTGAAAAATTATAACACCCCATGAAATGTTACTATCGGATAAATATACTAGTTTTAAAAATGTCTATTTTAGAGGTCCGAAATGGAAATAACTTGACTTAATCACTCTAGTGACTATGTCCTTTAGTGACTAGGATACTTTTGATTAAACCATTCCCATGCGTCTTCAAACGTAGGCGTATATCCTGACTTCCATTGTTCAGAAATTTTGAATTTTGTTTCTTAATAAATCCCATTCTTCATCTGATAATGTGTGCAGTAAAAATTAATAAGTTGCGTCTAGTGGTGTGAAAACTTCTGAAATTTGCTTTTCTGATTCGACAGTATCGCTTTCACCCAAGTTTTTTTACTCAAATATAGACAGTTCCAGTGAAGATCAAGCACATCACGTAAAGAATGATTGAAAAATATTGATTTTCCGAAAAAAGTTGCATTCATTCGCTGATCAAAATCGCGTCCAATTTGGGCGAGCATCATCATTAAGATAAATGTCCTGAAATATAAATTGTAGGGTCGATAGTAAAATGTATAAATGTAAGATTTGATTTTTTAGTAGACGATAACAATAGTTCTAGTTTATGAAAATCAGAGATTTTTTGAAATCAGATGAATTAGATCGAATACTTTATAATGATATACAATTTATTTGATTCACAGACCATTACATACTCGGGTCTTTTAGGATATAATGCGCATTTTTTTTAAAATTAATATGCAGCCACAATAAAGATATTTTTAGCTTGTACTTATTTAAGTTTTATTTTCTGACCAAAATCTTTTATTTTTACTTGTATACATTTTACTATCTTACCCTGAGTTATACAACCGAAGAATCATAGGCGGCATATAAATTTAGCGGACGAATTTCATCGGGTTTCTCGATCACGGCTCATCCTATTCCAAAAAATTTCAAAATTGGTTGACGTCTAATGTTTAGATTTCGGCAAATAGACTATTTGAATCACCGTTAAATTATCTTATATGCCAATAAAATTATGACCTCATAGGATCATTTTTGTAATTGACTTTTTTGGGTCATATTACAAAATTTGACCCTGAAAATATTCGCCGAGAAATTTAGGGTCTTTGGTGCTGAAATAACTCCTATGGACCTCGCGGTCTCGAATGTCGCAGGTTTTTAAGATTTAACGGTTATACTGGGCATAAGCCAGGGTAACAAAAATAGTCTATTTGCCGAGATCTAAACATCAGGACGCTCAACACTTCTGAAAAATTTTGAATCGGATGAGCCGTCTTGAGAACTTCGACCCGATGAAATTCGTCGCCAATTTCTGTTCCGCCATAGAAACTTTGAAAAAATAGATTTAAATATTTCCAAAATTTAAAAAGTTTTGTTTATTATTTATTAGCCGTCAAAAATATTAAAAGTTTTCCACGACGCGGTTCTTCAGCTACTGTGGTTCTTGTCTAAGCGGACACTTTGAAAAATCCGGTTTGTTGCGATTAGATTTACCGCGTTTTGTCCGCTTTAGACTTAATCGGCTCAAATCACCCTAGAGGGGACTAGAAGCTTAAAATTGAAGCCAAATTTCGCTGTAGACACTGGTGACCTCATTAAAAAGAACAGCTGCCAAAAACGTAAATAAGCCAGTTTTTTTATATTGTTTTGTTATTTTCGAAGCATTATTAACAGTAACTCTTAATGGAGGTTAATCATTTTCTACTTAACATCATTAAGTACGGTTTTTTTTGAGACTTAATGATCTTTAAAACTTAAATCAGGCTAAACTCCATTAAGTATTTTTGGACTTACATTATTATTTTTTTTCACTATTTAATGGAAAAAAGTATTTTTTTTCGTATAATTAATAGAATAATTTTTTTCTACGTTATTCAAAATTTTCTTATTTTATTCAATTGAAATGATGCCTTTTCCACTTTTCAGACATGGGCACTGGCCGTTTGGCTTGATTAGCACTCCCTCCTTTACATTTTCAGCGTTCATAAATGTTCGTGTTGATTATTGTGTTACACTTTCAGGCCGTCACTATATAATGCGCCAAAAGCAAATAATACTTATGATCTTGTATTTATTTTTGTGTACTTAATGATAATTAAGTCCGCCTCTGGGGCGATTAATTAACATTTAAGTACACAAAAATAAATATAGTTCATTAAGCATTTTTCTACGTTTTGCAATCATTAAATTAAAAAATGAGATTTTTATGTCACTCGGGCGATCATAATGGATATTTTTGTTATTTTAAAAACTTAGAATTAAAAATCTCTTTAACCCCTCACACCCAAACGCCATTCGGGACGCGAGATTTTTTAATCCTTAAAAACAAGATAGAAATAATGATTCAACAGACTTTTAATTAAAATGTGACATAGAGCTCGCAATTCTTTTTCTAGTATGGTTTTTAAAATTTGATACGCTAGTAGTTCAAAAGATATTTTTTCCTAACTTTTTTTTAGGATTTCGCCTGATTTCCGCTAAAAAAATTCTAGCGTAATACGACACATAAAATAAAAATTCTGAGGAGACTCAGATTTAGGAAATATTTTGAGGCTGCTCCTGTACTATTGTTTTTTTCTCTGGTCTTCATTGAGAGTTTTATTTTTCCTGAAGTGATTCTTCTATTAACTCAAAAAATAAAAAAAAACACATAATTTGCGCGAATAATTATCTTTGAATTGAATCCGTTGATTTTTAGTTAGAATTCGATGCCAATGGGATGCGGACAAAGAGCACAGCTGAAGATTATCATGCCGCAGTAATCAAGCTTCCAGCGGACCCTACTCAGTTTTGTTCTTTTTAGTGGCTGAACAACTTGATCTAATAAATTTTTTTTTATCCTCAAAATAGGTTTGCTTACAATTTCCAAAATGTATTGTTTTGGCACAGGAAAAACAGATTGATCATGTTCTAGACTAATGGAGAGAGATATTTTAAATCAGAGAACAGATTCAGACGGCCACGGTTTGAGTTATTATATACAATTTGCGTTATTACTATGGAGAAATCGTTTTTTGAAAGAATAAAGTTCAATTTATGGCGTATATTGATCAAAAATAATTAAATTGTGTGGAACTTTTTTATTATTCTCCAATTCACCGTGATGAGCCTTCAAAGTTCAAGTAAAAAAACTATTTATATTATATGTTTATTCATTGTTTCTGATTTGTGCGTGCATTTTGGCTCGAAGGGGATACGAAAATTTGTTTTTTCAGACTATTCAGATAAGCTATTTAAATTCAAGATCATATTTGAATAGCCAGTGTTCTACTTAAATCTTTTGTAATTCATATGTATATTTGAAAAATGTATATGATTTCCGATGAATTACCTGAAACTAACCTCTATTTTCTCTTGCATTTATCGAGAAGACAGAATAAAAATTTTGAAAAAATTATTCGGCCTTCAATTTTAAATCTAGTCCTTGATCTCGGGCAAGCCGAAAAATAATGAATATCTTATTGCATTTATTATCTCCGCAATAACGCCCTCAAAGTGGGCTCCCCGAATGGCGTTTTGGGTGTGGAGGGAATTTCAATGGTTTTGGTGTGTGAGGGGTTAAGCCGACATAATTAGTAGAATTTGTAAACTGATTAAGGGGGTGGCATAAACCCGGCATCCTGGAAGTCAATATACTTACGAAAATAGTAATCAGTATATTTTTTCATGCTCATTATAGTTCAGCTGAACCGATTTGAATACGGTATTGGTATGTTCAGCTTCAAATAATTATTTATCCATTTTTAGGAAAGATTTGAGTTCGGTTTTCATCTTTGAAATTGTAAAAATTTTGAAAAAAAATCGAAGCATTACGAAAATTGTCCGCATTTTTAGTCCAAAATTTTTATGTTTTAATAACTTAAATCTGTGGGTAAAAACCAAAAAAATAGCCACTTTAACTTTTTTTCATGGATTCTACATATTTTCTGACCGCTGCTTGAAAAATCAAAAATTTTTATTTTATATTTTTTATCGAATTTTTAAGAAAAATTCCCCAAATCAAGTCCAAAATGTTTTATTCGGGGTTTTTTGAACTCTCCCTTAAAAAATCATGCATAATCACATATTAAATGTTTTGTATCTATTAAATCGCCGTATGTCAACTAATCGGTGGTCGGCGATTATCATTTGAAACTGTTGATGAAATTTTTAACACTTGACTGTGCACTCGATAAGTGCCATTCAGCACTGAATTTTAAAAATTTTATGCTGTCTGAAAAAATTCCAATTAAATGTGGGTGTAATAGGCGCCATTTGTTAATAGTCAGGACATTTTTTAATTATCAAAACGCAATTCAAGGTCAATTTTATCTCAAAAAAAGCTGTTTTCTCTACTTTTTTGCCATTTTTTACCCTTTTTCATGGAAAAAACCTTTGATATTTTAAGAAATTTTCGACTGTGCAGAGTATAGAACCAATTAGCGGAGTACACCCGAAAATAATGAAGTTTTTAATATCGTTTTTTAAAAAAAATTTATAGTTCGGGTTTAAGTTGGAAATTGATGCACAGTGAAAAGTGTTTTTTTTGTATTTTTACCTAAAGTTAGTTATGTTAGAAAATAAAAATGTAAACGTTTGTAAGAATGCACAATTTTGTGAAGATAAAAAAAAAAATTTCCACTTTTTTTTTCTTTCACATATTGCTCTGAAAAAATGTACCAATCTGCTGGACTTATGCCACCCCCTTAAGGGACGCCCACGCCATTTAGTGATTTTCAAACGTTTTTTTCTGAGCTGAATAAAAACTTGCTTGAGTTTCATGTTCTGAGACCAAGAAGATATTTGTCTGAATTTTTCGAAAAAAGTAACAAAAAAGCTTTTTGTATGATCGTACCGTTTTTTACCGGTCCAAAAACTAACATTTTTCGACTTTACTCTAATCAATTTCATTTTAGCCGATGTATTAACATAATTTTCTGATTTTTGGGAGCATCCCTTAATTTGTTAGTTAAAAAAAGTTATGCGCTCAGATTTTTATTTTTTTCCTTTAGTTTGCCTACAATCACTGATTAAAGTCCTCAAAATGGCTGTTTTTGTACCCTGAGCGCTAGTTCAATTTCATTTTTGGAGCACAGTGAGCAAATTTTTTCGCGGAAAAAATCACTTTCTTCAAATTGCGAGCTTATGATTTTTATGCGCTCCATATTTCGCACTATCTTTCATAGTTATCGTTTATGCGCAGTCAAAGTTTTGCTTTCTGAAAAATACCGTCGATTTTACCAATCTAAGAAAATTTCAGAATTTTTTTTCGATAATGAAATTGTTTTATTCTTGCTTTTTAAGATTGAATTCAAAGTGAATCATGCAACAAAAATCAGCGTCAACGGATTCAACTATTGAAAGTTACAGACAATAGAAGGAAATTTATACTTTTTTTTAAATTTTTGGATTGAACCGCATAACAAAAATCGATGAGATAAAAATTAGATTTCTGCCATGTCTGAGAGCCGAAACTATAACTGGCGTGGGGTACTCCCTTAAGGGGTATGCGACTCTGATTTGACATTTTCTCGGTGAAATATACTGAAAAACTAACAGTTCATGAGAAAAACCGAAAATGCTGATTTGTAGATCTATCCTTAATCTTGCGAAAAAGTACATCACAAATTATTTTTGAGCATTAAACCAATAGGTACAGTACGTAACAAGGTGACATTTCCAAACTGCAAAAACTATCTCCTCCCAGACGGTATATTCAAATTGAGCTCAAATTTTCACAGATCACGTAACGGTAGTATGTCAATCTTTTCTCACGGCTTTTTTTGATCCGGCGACGGAACAATTCTAGAACGCCAAATAACCGACGATTTTCACAATTTCAGACTACAAAATCTATCTCCTCCTAGATATATTGCAAAATAGCTCAAATTTTTTTTATCAAGTATTCCTAAGAACAATTGTAAAAGACTCTCACGGGCTTTTTTTGCAATTTCCAGCTAAAACTCGAAATATGATTTTTTTGGTCATTTTCCAGAAAATTTCCGAAAAAAAAAGTGCTTCGATTTTTTCGAAAGTAGCTCAAAAGAAAGCCAGTGAACACTGATGAGAAAGTTGGCTTACGTTAAGTCGATATTTTGAAGTTTTAGTAGTCAAATTTGAGCAAAACGTTATTTTTTAACTTCATTTTTTAAAAAATACTTAGAAAAAAATCGAAAAAAATGCGAAAATTTCGAAATTATTTTTTTTGATGATTGGGTTTTTTACACTTAATTATCACCCCGTATCAATTTGGAGCATTTTTAAAGCCTCTAAGGCCTTTATTAAATCAGATCGTATACCCCCTTAAGGTGAGAAATAACGAACTCGTTTTACACATTTTTATACGCATACCCTACGTTTAAAATTTATTATGAAATATTATTTTCTCAGATTCTATAGCAAATAAACGCGAGGTGAACTGACTCTTCAAAATTTAAGCTCCATTATAAAATATTTTAATCAAAAATTTCATTAAAATTAAACACTTCTTACTATTTCTTCAGTGGAAGTCTTTCGAAAAAACTTCTAATTATATTTATACTACGTATACATCATGCTTACATTGTAAAAAGCTCACGATTCTGTGTTATCTAAATCGCTCTTATTTACCGACAATTTCTCTTAATATATATCGAATTATTAAACTTTTTAAGTGTATTGAGTGTAATATAAAAATATTTGGTCCTCCGAGATTCGAACCCAAGGGCTAGGGCATAAGAAATAACTGTCGTCAGGAGCTCTTACCCACTCGGCCACACTGCCTTGAAGAATAACTATTTAAAACTTATTAAGGAGTGGGTTCGCAAATTTGAGCCTCTTCCGAGGCCATTTCCCGCCAAACTAGCAATGTGATATTCAAAAAACATTTGTTACTAACAGAACCAACCTTCGCGGTAATTTGAATTTAACAGTAATCTGATACAATCCCACCTACGCCGACACCTACGCTTTTAAAAAGCTTTCTAAAAAGACACGCAGTTCGTACCTACTCCTTCAATTTTCATCATTTTTTATTAAATAATGCAAAATTGCTTTTTGTTTTAAAATTTTGCTTTCGGCGCCTAAAACAGAAAAAAAACGAAAACAAAAATTATTGATTTATTTATGATTTAAATTGAAAGTGCGCTCATTTGTTTTCTTTTGACGCTACCGAGTTAAAAATTGCACCAAAATCCTTAAAAGTGTTCGTATTTACGGAAAAAATTATTTTGAAGCATTTTTTCTGGTTTCTAAATTTTGTCAAAAATTATAGGCTCAAAATGAAAAGTTGCCATAGCCCCCAGAGACGCTAAAGCAAAATTTCGAAAAAAAACTCTCTAGTTTATTGTCAAACAAGGCTTCTGATTTCAGATGCAGTATGAGTCGAAACTGTATCTCTCAAACAGGTGGAGGAGATAGCTTTTGCCTGAGCCTCCCAAACTGACCATTTCAAACAATTTGGCTAAAAATGAAAAATTGACATGGCCCACAAGAGACGCCGAAGCAAAATTTCGAAAAAAACTCTCTAGTTTATTGTTGAACAGTCTTGTGCTTTCAGATGCAGTATTGAGTCGAAACTATATCTCTCAAACTGGTGGAGGAGATAGCTTTTGCCTGAGCCTCTCAAACTGATCATTTCAAAATTTTAATTTTTTTATTTTTTGCGTTTTTGTTCGCCGAAAGCAAAAATTTTAAATCAAAAGCAATTTTGCACGATTTGTCAGACTTTTCCAGAGACTCACACAAAAAAATAATAAAAAATGATGAAAAATTGAAGAAGTAGGTACGAACTGCGTGTCTTTTTTAAGAGGCGTTTTAAAAGCGTAGGTGTCGGCGTAGGTGGGATTGTATCAGATTACTGTTAAGTTAAAAATTAGCGAAGGTTGGTTCTGTTAGTTACAAATGTTTTTGGAATATCACCTTGCTAGTTTGACGGAAAATGACCTTAAGCCCACATCTCTCAGATCATGCAAAAGGTGATATAGGGATATGGCTCGGTTTTCAGAATGGCAGCTAGATGGCAGAAATCAAGTCTGGGTACAGACTCACTTCTCAAGTCTACGAGTTAAGTCAGAAGACCTTCGGACCTGAAAATATTCTTACTTGGCTAGTTTTTTAAAAGAAAATGCTTGAAAATAAAAAAAAAATTGTCATACAAATGTATGACATCTCCTCTGTAATTACAAAAAAATTATGACAAACAGTTGTACTATTATTGGGTTAAATATCAAAAAAATGGTCATTTATTTATCCCTTGGCTGTTGGATGCAAAAAAATCTAAAACAGCGACCAGGGTACCCTAAAAATAAATTTTGAAAAACGAAAAAAATTATATGTTCTCAAATAACCCGAAAAATTATACACAAGATTAGCCAATAAAACCAGTACGTATATTTGACTTTTGAAATTCCTTATTTATTTCCTTACTACTATTTATACGTACCTTTCGGACAGCCCCAATGTTGCCCCAATTTCCATTCTTTAATCGGATATGAAATTGGGAAATGAATTTCTCACGGTAAATTTTAATCAAGATTTCACTTTCTATAATTTATAATCGATAATTACAAAATTTCGCGGTCGAAAATTTAAATAATAAACATGTCTAATATACATTGTCTATCTGTATCTTCACATGAGTAAAGGTCACTTCAAATAATTTAGAAGAAAGTTAGACATTAGCAACTTTTTTCGGTAAATTTCTCTCATAATAGGTAATTAAATACATCACTAGCGCCTTGTATTCNAACAACGTTCAAAGTAGAGCCACAATTGTGGCTCTGGTGCCTTGACGGAACTTTTTCTTATATGCTCACAAGGGTTAACGAAACATCATAGATAATTGGCATTCAATAATCAGGCGCTGCCTGACGGGCGGCTGGGCCATCTTTAACTCCTAGACTCGATTACTGGCAAGTAGTGACCATTCACCATTTAATCGCATTTTACGACGTTTAATGACAAGATCAGTTATAAAGTTATCGATTAACTTCAATTCAGGCAAAATGATGTTTGCGTTTTTCTAAGACTTTTTTTCCATTACACTATAGTCCAAAAATGATCACGTGACCGTATAGTCAGGAAATAAGGTTGACCAAAATAGTACTGTTTTTTTTCTCAAAAATTGCTTAAAACAGTTTTTAAAAAAAGTAAAGAGGTTCTTTAAAAGTTTTTAAGACTTTTTTCTATCACATCAAAGTCCAAAAACGATAACGTGACCTTCAAATTATGATATAAGGTTTTGGTTCAAGTACACAAATAGTACTCAAATAACGCCGTAAAATTTTGAGGACTAATAAACACATAATCTAAGAACTTTGAACATAACGAAATTTTCCAAAACGTGACATGATCTTATTTTTCAAGAAATAAGGATTTATTTATGACATATTCCAGAACTTATTCTTTAATTATTTCGTCACGTGATGTTATTTGTACTTTGGTGTAATGAGAAAAAAATCTTAAAAACATTTAAAGTTTATCCCAAAGTTTTTTTTATGTAATTTGTGTACTTTTAAAAATACCGTATATTGTGTACCGTATATTAAATTACCGTAAATTTCAAAGTTCATCGTAAAGACTCGTAAGTACCCTCAAAAAATCGGAAGGGCTCGACTTTCTGATGAAAATATTAGCAACTATTGGTCAAATATGTACTGAACGGTCGCCAGAGAGCAACAATCCCCTGTAAAATCTAAAAAATTTGACACTTTTTTTGCTCTCTAGTGACCGTTCAGTACATAATTGACTCATAGTTGCTATTATTTTCATTAGAAACTCGACCTCCCCAATTTTTTTGAGGGTACTAACAAGTCTATACTATGAACTTGAAATTGGCCTTAAACTTAGACCGGAAATAAATTATTTCACACCAATTTAACTCGTAGACTTTAGACATAAATCTGTACCCAGACTCGATTTCCGGCAACTAGTGACCATTCTTATAAATCGAGCCATATAAGCAAAGTTTCATTATCAACATAAATTTTTCAATAGCTTTACATAATATTCAGCCAATTTGCTATACAAATAAAAAAACAAAATTTAAACGAATTAAAAGGCATTTAATGAGGATAAGAAAAAAAAAATTGCGAAAATTACCTCGAGTGACAAACAAAAGTGCAATAATGAGATGAAATTAACCTTAATTTATATATGAAACTACCTCATATAAAACTTCAAACGATTTTTTATCGCTCTGTCTAAACATAATTATATGTTTTATACAAAATTCTCTAGTAAAATGTCTCTAAAATTTGTTGTTAAATATTTATTTCCGTGATAAAAAAGATTAAATCATCTTTCATGCGTAGGCGTCTTATGTAATCAGTTTTTACCAAAGTTTTGACTTCTAGAAATGCTCTTTTTAAACCGGAAGCCATACTGTAATGCAATTAAAGTCTTAGAAATTCGTCACGATTCTTTTAAGGGGTCTTCCGCATGATTTGAGTACTTTTGAAAAAAAATACATAGTATCAATATGCAGTAATTTAAAAAAGTACTCAAATTACGTCAAAAAAATTCCAGGGTCAACTTCAAACGTTTTTTAGACTTTTTCACATTACACAAAAGTCTGAATAAAATCACGTGACGAAATAATCCAAAAATAAGGTTTAAAATATGTCATAAATAAATCCTTATTTCTTGAAAAATAAGATCACGTGACCTTTTTGGAAAATATCATTATGTTCAAAACTCTAAAATTAGGTGTTTATTATCCCACAAATTTTTTCGGCGTAATTTGAGTACTCACGTGATCGTTTTTGGACTTTAGTGTAATTGGAAAGAAGTCTTAAAAACTCCTAAAGAACATATTCACTTATTTCGAAACGTACTTTAAGCATTTTTTGAAAAAACAGTACTATTTTGACCGACCTTATTTCTTGAATATACGGACACGTGATCATTTTTGGNATTTCATTTCGACTTGCTGACAAACCAAACTGCCATCTCAACGTTTTAAAAAATGCTTACAAGGTCTCTTGCAGATCTCGAAATATTGAAAAGATATCATTCTTATCAAGAAGAGCACATTTGCCGTCGAATGTGAATGTTGGCCGCCACTTTTAATACTGTTTTCAATCTGTTTTATTTAATTAATGTTCCTTCATGTTCAATAAAAACAAATATAAATAATAAATCTAATTCCAATTGAAACTTCATAAAATAGAGACAAAATTATAAAAAAAACAGATCCTAGGAGCCTTTTTATTTCGAAATCGGTTTTTATAAAGGGTTGAGAATATTAACTTGAGATACTCACACAAATGACACCTTCCACTTATCTAAAGGTTAATCTTAGCAGTAAATCTTCACAAATTTATTTTGATGTCTTTTTTTCTGAAATATTTCCTGAGTTTCGAAAATTGAGCTAAAAACACACAAAAACTATTTTTTTACGATAGTACCAACTTACTAATTCTATTTCGATTGAAACCCATGATTTAGGCTCAAAGTTTTTCTACAATTTTAGGGCGAATTTGGATCTTTTTATAACGATAGTAACATCTGTGTGTATGTATTATACTGTTAAATAAATCCTGTTTAATTGTTTTATTATTAACATACAATGTATAAACAAATTTTATATTTTTAAAATTCATGCTGGAGTAGAATTTTAAAGAGCCAATATCATTATATTTTGAATATCGTTTTTGATCAGTCATTATGAGTGAACTACAAATCGTCTTTTTAGCAACCTGTCCGCTACTTTTATTTTTATTTTGTGGTCAATAGCGTGGTAACTCAAGTCAACGAGGCGGTTTAACTTGATAATATTTTTCCCACTTTTTCTTCTTTTTACACCAACTAAACATTTGTGGAAACCGCTTGTAATGGAAACCCGTAACCATTTATGGAAACTATTTTTTCCGCGAAAGTGAGTTTCCACAAATGGTAAGTTGGTGTACGTTTTTTTCGAAAAATCCAGCCAAAAAATTGTGACAATTTGACTTATTAGCAGCGTTTAACCTAAAAACTTCCGATTCGGCGCGTGTTCGAATCCCACTATGTTGTCTGAGTGATTGCTTTAGTGATTACGCACAGATCAATTTTGGCGGTCCCAATATCAAGCACCCTTGCCTATTATCATACCCAAGACAATCACTAGGACAACATCAGTGGGATTCGAACACGCGCTAGATATTAGTCTCATTTTTAAGATGCACTTCGGTTAGGTAAAGGATATTGTTTATTCAATTTGGTATGTTCAAAAAAACTTTGTTGCGGTCACACGGTAAGACCGAAGTCATTACCTGGCTGTACCTGTAATGATCAATATCGGAGTCCTATGCATGGCTTCCAGAGAAGTGGCCATCGCAGCAGATAAACCAGTCAGCGAACTGTCCCACACGGCCTGATTTTAGATCTAAACTTCTAATCGTCTGTCAGACTGATTCGTTATTGAAGTCGTCGTCAATATGATTTTTCTCGTTTAGAAGGTGGCTAACCCTTGCAGGTCATCGGATACTACCCAGGGGCTGTGGGCACAAAGAAACTTTTTAGGGTTTTTTAGGGTGTGACAGCGAAGTGCCCACTATTATGGAAACCTGTGCCTAAGAATTGTGACACTGGAAGGGGCCTTCGAGATTCGAACCTATGACCATCGGAGGATAGAAACAGGACGGTTTTGGGTAAGACCGCTGCACCGATCGAACCCGCACGAAACGAAAGGAAAAGAAAATTATTAATCGTTTTACAGTATTTGGATTGACAGCCTGAGGGTCAGTTAACCCCCACCTGCACGGGCGAAAAGCAAGCAAAAACGGAGTATGCTTTCATTCCTCAGAGTGCATAAAATGTGAAATTGCATTCAAATAATGCATGAGCAGACAAATAAGTAATAGCTCAATGTTATAAATAACTAAATATCAACGATAACTTATCGTCGATAAGGTATACTTTTGGGGTCTGTTTTTTATTTCTGTGTTTTAAAGCACAGTTGTGCAGGTGGGGGTTAATAGTACACAATGATTGGATGTAATTCAATTTCCAACGCTACTCCCGGATTGATCAAAAACGGAAAATAAAGGGTACTAAAAAGTAAAATTTTAGTAGAAAAAATATTCATAAATTTAAGCAACGTTTCAAATTTTTAGTCACTACACTAACGACACTATCCTTATGAGATTTCCTTTTTTTATGAACAAAAATTTCACACAATTTAAAAGTGGACTTAAAAATTAGCTCTATTTCGCCATAACTACTTTTTACACAAAATGTTAAAAACGCTAGATTATCTGAACTAACAAATGTATTACGTAATAGCTTGAAAGTGAAATATCGATAAGATTCGGAGTTTCATTTATTTGTAAGTTCATAAATTTTACAGTGCGCAATCTAGAGGTTTTAACATTTCATGTAAAAAAAATACAGCTGATTTTTATGAATAATTTGTCCGTTTTCAAAAAAGTAGTCGTTATTTTTTTTTGAAAAAATAGTCCATAAAGGTCACCAAAACTCACAATAATCATATTCGATTCGTCTTAACTTTCTTAAAAACTTCATATTATGAAAACAAAAAAGTATTCTTTGACCTTTCCCCC
>SCLH01000146.1:144673-179176 GCA_004367855.1 Oikopleura vanhoeffeni
CAACCAATCAAAACGGCGGAAATCAAGTGTAACCAGTTTGGAAAAAAGAAGGTAAAAACCTTACACACTGTAATTTCTCGTGATGAGAAAGAGAGAGAGAGACACACGCCTACGCATGAACTCCTCACTGATTCTTATGTTATCAGTGTTCCGGAAGTTTTGACTTCTAGAAATGCTCTATTTTAACCTGAGACCAATTTTCACAAATAATACAAACAGAAATCTTGAAATTCAAAAAAACTTAATCGGTAATTATTGATTAATCAATTAAGAAATCGTTAGCGATTTCTTGAAGGGTTTTCCACGTGATTTGGAATACTTTTGAAATAAAAGGCATGTAGTACCAATATCAGCAGTATCCCCGCCCGCGTGAGTTTCAAGTAATGCGAATGCACAAAAAAATGAAAATGAAGTCGTTTTGAGTGAAACAAAAAACGGGGTTTTATTAAACAAAAACCGGAATATTTCTTGATGAATATGCTTTTAAAGTTTCAAGTAGCGAAGACACTTTAGTGAAATGTTAACTATTTAAAGAAAATTAACTAATCTATAAAAATTAACTATTGTATATAAAAAATATTTATAAAAGACAAAAACTTAAAACATAAGGTACCAAACAATTGGTAGAACAAACAAAAAAATAAATAAGATTTATCTGAAATGTAAAATGGTCGTCCCTTGACCTAAATTGTGTCGGAAAAAGACACACTGAACGGCCCGCTGTGTCCACCGAATATTCTTACCTATCCAAGCCGATAATTCAAGCAGGATAATTATTAAGGAAATGATCGGTTCATAAAAATAGCAAGCTGAATTTTGCTCATTGCCCTCTAGCACTATAATTACGTCAAACCCCTAAATATTTTTGAAATCAGACTAGAAGAAATCTTTTGAGAATGCCGGAAATTTTAATTCATATTGGCTTCCGGTATAAGTACTATGTATGATAAATCCCTGATTTCCCTAGAGATATTTTCAACCTTAGTTTTAACACAAAACAGGAAATTGGAAAATTGGTTGAAAAATGCTTGCGTTAAAGGCTGCAAAGTCGAGGTATAATCTTCAAACGGAATTAAATGGTTTTTACGAAATTATTTTCAGCTGAATTCCATGCTCAATAACAACAAAGAAAGAACTGGGATAAATGTCATTTTATCAAGTTTAAAAAGTTGTGAGATTAACAAGATTTCAATGAAAAATTTTTGGAATAATTTTCTTTTAAATTTAATTCACGAAATTAAATGAAAATCGAAATTTTGATTTTAGGGTCATTTTTCTGCATTTAAGGGGGTGGGCGTTGTAATTTTTTTGAGCCCTTTAATAGAATTAATTTATGATACATTAAATATCGGTTATGACTAAAGTTGACGCTAAGGATCTCATGTGGCAATTATTTTTTTCAAACAATCTGGAACAAAATCTAGAATTTTCAAAATTCGAATATTTTTTGCTTTGTACCCGCAGAAAAACCGGTATTCCACCATGATATGAACATTTTTTTATTTTGGTGAATATGACCACACCGAAAACGATGCATGACATTAAAATTATCGGGAATGTCTAAAATCGAAATTCTAGAAATTTCAATTATTTTTAAGCAAAACTGTTAAACCTAATATCGAATTTGACCGCTGATTGGGTTAAAAAATTTGATTAGCTGTAAGCCAACTTTTGATCAGTGAAATCTCGCTTCAATTTGGTGTACTTTGTTCCGATCAGACGAACTTTTTTTTCGAAAACTTTTCATTTCCCGGTTACTTATAGTCATATTTCTAGAATTTAGGGGTGAAATCAAAAAATGACTCCAACATATCAGCTAACCTCACTCTTCCGTACTCCTGTGTAAATTTCAGAACGCTTTGTATGTGTGGTCTTAAAAAGAAGATCGATTTTTGAAGACGAAAAATTGTGAAAATGCGGCGTTCAAAAGTGATTCTAGAAAAAATTCCAAGAGCGAAATTCCAAAAAAATGGGCTCAACATATTAGTAACTGGCTTCTTCCCAGTACTCTGGTGTAAATTTCGCAGACGCTTTGTATGTGGGGTTAAAAGAAGATCGATTTTGAAAAACGTTTAAGTGCTCTAGAATTAAGACCTGCACGCACCTGGTGGTGTGATGTAACAAGGTTGACTTTGAGATGTGTAATCGTTAGACGAAGGCAGACCTATAAACCAGTATCCCTCAGATTTTTTCACGAAACAGCCCTAGAATTAATTATGAGGCGGGATTGAAAGGTTCCAGATTACGACGCCCCCCCTTAAGGGGATAGTATCCGAAGGCGCTCAGTTATCGCCTTTTCTAGAGTTTTGGAATTTTTGGCATAAATATTTCATAGCTATTTTCCCTTGAATTTAATTTAAAATTAAATGAAAATCGAAATTTTGATTTAAGGTCATTTTTTCTGCATTTAAGGAGATCATATCCGAAGCGCTTCTTATCGCCATTTTCTGTGTTATGAAATTTTTGCAATGAATATTTTATAGCTATTTTTTTAAAACTTAATTCGAAATTGAATGAAAATCGAAAAATTGATTTAGGGTCATTTTTTCTGCATTTAAGGGGATCATATCCGAAGCGCCTCCTCATCGTTATTTCTAGAGTTTTGGAATTTTTGCGTAAATATTTTCATAACTAATTTTTTCATGAAATTTAATTCTATATTTGATGGCATATTGCAAAATTTTGGTTTGAGACCAATTTTTTTGCATTTTAGTAGATCAAAATTTAGAGCGCCCGTGATGCCATTTCTAGAGTTCTAAAATTTTTGCACGAATATTTCATAGCTATTTTTTCATGAAATTTAATTTTACATTTGATGCATATCGAAATTTTTGTTTGAGACCATTTTTTTGCATTTAGCAGATCGAATCTAGGACACTTCGTTATGACTACAGCAACTTATGCATCATCAGTTCACGCTCGATTAATTTTTGTTTGATTACACAAAGAGTAGGGTTTTTCATTTCAGCACAAACGACTTCGCCACTTCAAACTCACGCGGTAATTTGAAAAAAGTACTCAAATTACGTCAAAAAAAATTCCAGGGTCAACTTCAAACGTTTTTAAGACATTTTTCTCATTACACTAAAGTCGGAATAAAATCACGTGACGAAATAATTCAAAAATAAGGTTTGAAATATGTCATAGATAAACCTCTTATTTCTCAAATAAGATCACGTGACGTGTTTGGAAAATATTATGATGTTCAAAACTCTTAAATTGGGTTGTTAATTGCGCCAAAACATTTTTCGGCGTAATTTGATCACTATTTATTTACTTTCACCCAAAACCTTATTTCCCAATTTGAAGGTCACGTGATCGTTTTTGAACTTTGGTGTAATGGAAAAAAAATCCTTAAAAACTTTCTAAAAAACCTTTTCTTTCTTTTAAAATGTGATTAAAGCAATTTTTGAAAAAAAACAGTACTATTTTTGCAGCGACCTTATTTCTAAAAACAGTTTTAGAATTTTTTTCTGATCACGATGAGAGGTTTAATTTTGTGATTTAAAAAAATTTCGCAAAAAATAAGTACTGTAATACAGTAAAAATTTTCAAAAAAAAGCTCAAACGTCATTTTGTTTCAAAGTTTATCGATAACTTAATAACTGATCTTGTCATCAATGATTAAGCGTCGTGAAATGCGATTAAATGGTGTATGGCGACGCGTTGGCATAAATCGAGTCTACGAGTTAAATTAAGTTATATAAAACTATTAAAAATTCGCATAACAGTATTCAAATCTGGACTCTAACACATGCTGAAGTGGTCAAAAAACAAGTCAAAATTGAGGGCCTCATTATGTAAGGATTTCCGTCATTGTACGAGATACCGCAAAACATAAAACATACTTTGTAGCTTACAAATTGTAGATATTTTAAGAAAAAAAATCATCATAAATTACGGTTGAAGCCTATTAGGTAAAGTGGGCTACCTAATTTGGGCTAGACTACAAGGATTATTATCTTAATAAAATTTCAATTCAACCTGTGTTCTCAGGTTAATTTTTATACCATGTACAAGATTAAATGTACGTACAGTCCCCTGAATGTCTAACGAAAATATAAAAATTTTATATTTGCCCTGATTGGCTTAATCCGTAGAATGATTTAAATATCATCAACGCCCATGACCAGGCTTGTAAAGGGATGCATCTCCGACCGGATGTTCTATCCCCATCCCCATTTTTTTCCTATCTTTTCCTCAAACCTACGCAAAAAAGGGATGGAAAACCCACGCAAAAGCCATTCGTTTTACAAGCCTGCCATTGACTTTTACTTTGGCCTTTGGGCATCCCGGTGCGCACCCTACTCATGGGCCATGATTTTGAGTCATATTTTGAGACGATTTTCTGATCAGTTTTAGCCTCAAACTTTTAGGGAACCGTACAAAATTAAATAACTTTGAGTTTAAGTATATCCTTTACGCAACCTAAGTTCATCTTAAAAATGCTTGTTAGATAAGTTATATTTAGTCAACTTTGATAATAAAATATTATCATTATACTCTTGAATTGCAAATAAAAAATTATGGTGCTTTGGATTAAAATTTGAAAAAAAATATTAATAATTTTGCACTTTTTTTCCATAATTTTAACTGTATCCAGAAAAACTTGATTTTTAAATAAAGTATTTGATGAAATTGTACGCCAAAAAAGATGGCAAAGACGTTTTTAGTAAAAACGGTCTTAATATTTGGATTTATAATTATTATTAAATTATTATTATTAATTATTTGAATGATTGAAATTTCCAATTTTCTCGACGAATCAAACTTTTTCTTGCGAATCTAATATTGAGCAGGTTAAACCTATCAGGTTTTCACGATCCCTAAAAATGTGTTGAAAATGATCTCAGTCCGTCAAATTTCGAAACTAAAATATAAAAAGTAAGGTAGGCCCGAGAAGTAAAAATTTTTGATTGTTCGATATATATATTCACCCCTATTCACACTTTTGTTAATATCCCAGCCCTACTACTTGAAAACACACTACGTTTCCTGATCAGGGCCGGGATATTCACAAAAGTGTGAATAGGGGATATTCTAGAGGTTCACGAATAAAATTTTGTATGCTAATAATAATTTCGAAATTTCATCAGGAACGTTTTCAAAAACAATTATGCGCTTTTGAACACTTTCCTGATGAAAAGTTTTAGAATTTTTTCAGGCCTACCTTATTTAAGGGGGTGGCTTAAACCCGGCAGATTGAAGTCAATATAACTCACGAAAGTAATTAGTTAAATAATTTTTATGTGCTCATTATCGTTAGTTCAACCAGAATATATATGATCCAGCTCAATAAAATAATTTTTTATCTATTTTGGGAAAGATTTGAGCTCAAGTTTTCATCTTTGAAATTGGAAAAAATTGAAAAAAAAATCAAAGCATTATAAAACATTTTCCGCATTTTTTGTCCGAAATTTTTTCTTGTTTGATAACTGAAATCTGTGGGTAAAAGTCAAAAAAATAGCCACTTTATCTTTTTTCATGGATTCCTACATATTTTCTGATCGCTGTTTGAAAAATCATAAAATTTTAATTTTTCATTTTTTATTGACTTTTTTAGAAAAATATGAAAATTTTCCCAAATCAAGGCCAAAATTTTTAAATTGGTGGTTTTTTGCTCTCTCCATAACAAATCAGGCAGAATAAAATATTAAATGTTCTGGTATCTATTAAATTGCCGTGTGTCAACTAATCGGTCGATCGGCGCGTTTATATTTTGAAACTGTTGGTGAAATTTTAACACTTGGCTGTGCACTGAGATAAGTGCCATTCGGCAACGAATCTTTAGAAATTTTATGGTTGTGAAAAATTCCATAAAGGTGGGTGTAAAGGCGCAATTTTGTTAATAGTCAGAACATTTTTGATATCAAACGAAATTTGAAGGTCAATTTTTATCTCAAAAAAAGCTGTTTTTCTCTACTTTTTCCCAATTTTACCTTTTTATGGAAAAACCCTCTGATATTTAAGAAATTTTCGGAATGTGCAGAGTAATTAGAGAACTAATTAGCGGAGTACACCCGACAATGTCTGAAGTTTATTAATATCGTCTTTACAAAATTCTATAGTCGGGTTAAGTTGGAAAATGATGCACAGTGCAAAGTTGTTTTTTGAATTTTTAACTATAGTTAGTTATGTTTAGGCAATAAAAATATTAACGTTTGTAAGAATGAACACTTTGATTGAAGATAAAAAATGAAAAAATAAATTTCCACATTTTTTTTCTTTTAAATATTGCTCTGAAAAAATGTACCAATCTGCTGGACTTATGCCACCCCCTTAAAGCATCAAAGAATATTTCTTGGTCACAGTGTGCTTATTGCTCAAGATTTACAATCAGCCTTCACGTATGACAAAAGTTAAGTTCAACTAATCAACTTGCTATGAAATCAACCTTATCACAGATAACTTATCAGGTTCATTAAAGTAATATTTTCTTTCTTCTAATGACAAAAAATAGTTGTTACCAAATTAAAATAAAAAAAGATAACAAATATTTTCTACTGCCAACGGTATAAAGATTATATATCTATTACGGTAGTTGCTGGGGCTTTTTTGCCACTTTTTTATTTAATTTGGCTTTTGAAAACAACTAATCCGATTGAGTTTTTAAAAAATGTTCCGAATCAGATCATAGTTTCCATTTTTTTAGCAAGAACTGATTATTCAACAATTTTAGTTATTTTAGCAAAAAATCGAAAAATGGTCCGATTCGGACCATATTTTATTTTATTTTATTATTCTCTAGATATTTGTGCGCAGTTTGAGCTATCTAAAAACTAAATCAGATGAGTTGTTTTCAAAATTATATTAAAATTTTGGATAGAAAAAAGGCACAAAAGCCTCAGCAAGCACCGTAATAGATATACTGTGCATCTGTCAAATTCCGTGTTACTCTTGTTTTGAATAAAGTTACTGCTCGGGACGCAAAATTAACATTTGCAGTCTAAAAAAAAGTCGTAAAAATGATTAAATTAAAATACTTGCCGATAAATTACGGAAACGTTATAGTCTTTAATTTATTAGAACCTTTTGAAACACAGAGACCAAAACTTTCATGTTTCATACAGTATGAATCATACTCATCGGAACAAATAAAATATTTTCTAATTCAACCTTAGTTGTAAAAATTACTTTTTTCGGAAAGTGTGTTTCGAATCACAGATGCACAGGTAAAGAATGAAAAATTGTGCGCAGGTTGGAGTTAACACAAGTATCCGTTGAGCCATTTTGACCCCTTAAAATGACATATTTTAAACCTTATTTCTCTACAGCCGAGTTAGGGCGTTATGTAGACTTGCATTCATTATAAGGTGCCACCTTGATTCTGGTGATCAATTGCACAACCTACGCTGTCAAAAACATTGAACCCTCACTAAACTGTAAAGTTTTTATTGTATTTTAAATGCTGATTGATATTCTCGTTTCAAAAATAGCTTCAGTTGCCTATTGTAACCAAACTATTTTTTTCTCGATAATTTTAGCATATTTTTTTAGAGTTATTCAACAAATTTTAACGTCAAATTTCAAGTCAAACAATATATGTAAAATTTCTCAATAAGGTCGACCTCTTAAACATTCTCTCAATTTCTTATTTGACACTTCCCATCCAAATCAGATAATCGTAAGAAACTTTCCCGAAGTGAATTCTTTAAAGTTTTAACCCAAATTCACGAAGTTGCACAAACGGATATTACCACGAAATGGGATGCACCTGAAATCAAGACCATTTTAGAGGCCATGCGAAAACATCACGCCACGCCAAGTGAAGACGTTTTTGCAAAAAATTGACGCGAAAATATTTAACTTTTGAACGCAGACGAGCTCATTTCTTATTGGCTTTGTAGAAATCATTGACAAAAGGTCAACTGGACAGAATTTTAGCGAACTATGCTGAAATTTGCGAGAACTTGTAAATTAAAGACTTTTAAATCATAACTGATCGCATTCTCTCATACTATACTGATCGTGGAAGCCGTTTTGATCGGTGCGTGTGTTAAGGGCCTCGGTGCATTTTGACAGATACCGATATTGACAGATACCGCCAATCAGAGCTAAGAATTTCCTCAAAATCGGGCCAATGAGAGAAATTTGTAGAATTTAATGCTTTAGGACGAACGTTAAAAACTTCGAATATGAAAGTCGGCGACTAAATTTATATTTTTTGAACACTAAGCTCAGTACGTAAAAGATTCAGGCTTAACAAATGTATATCAGATTCATTGACGAATTCCACAGAACTGCTATTTTCAGTAAGAAATATATGATTTTTGGAATTCGGCTATATATCCTATTCCGAGTACTGTAGATCAAATTGCCTAGGTAAAAATACAAACCAATTGTGTGTTCAATTCAGGATTTGATTGGTTGGTTGGCCCGTCTCACTCTCGTTTGTATTTGGTTTGTATTTTACCTTGTAATTTTTACCTTGTAATTGGTTTGTATTTTTTACTTAGGCATTTTTATCTACTGTACTCGAATAGGATATGAAGAGAAATGATCCCCATCCCTGAA
Organism: Oikopleura vanhoeffeni; assembly: GCA_004367855.1. Taxonomy (NCBI): domain Eukaryota; kingdom Metazoa; phylum Chordata; class Appendicularia; order Copelata; family Oikopleuridae; genus Oikopleura; species Oikopleura vanhoeffeni. Next base: position 153,188 of record SCLH01000146.1, read on the forward strand.
ATAACCCGTTGTCAACTCAAATAAAAAATCCAAGAAGATCGAGAATAACCTGTAACAGCCTACTCTTGATGAAAACTTTTCACATATGGATATATTCTTCCCAATATACTATCAAAGTGGTGATCTATGATTAGGCAACTTTTGTAACTAGCGAATTTTTTGCATTATGGTTTTTTAAGAAAAATTTTGAGTTTGAACTTTAACTTCTGGAATTCGAGAAATTATGATAAATTTTCGATAAAACTTCCAAACATAATGAAAAAAATCCTTATTTTTGGTTCAAAATTTTTTTCAAATCACCGAAAAAACGCTACAATATGGCTACTTTAACTTTTCGACTACTCGACTACATATTTTTCATATGCTCTTTAAAAAACCATATGACATGGTTCAGTGATTTTTAGTCATAAATAATTGGAAATATTTTGAAAAATTTTCTCATTTATTGTTCAAAAAATTTCAAACTAATTTTTTTGGAATTCTGAGCTGAAAATATTACAAATGGCTACTTTCACTGTATTTAAATAGGCTTTCGTTTTGTTTCTTCGCTCTTGTTTATACTCTGAATTATACTTTTTTGAATCAAAATACGGTTTGCGCGAAATCTAGTAAAGCCCTCTTAGTCAAGAATTAAAAAAAAAATATTTTACCTAGACTTGCTTAATTGGTAAGCTGACCTGTCGACCGTTTTAAATTTGTTTCATTTAACTCATGAAAAAATTATTTTTTTCGATGTGCTAAAATTTCGTTTTTTTCCACTTTTTTCAAAATTTTAAATTTTCGATTTTGACTTAAAAATCGTATGACTTTAAACTTATTCAATTTTCAACGGTGGACAGGACCGTATTTTAGAGCTCCTAACTAATAAAAAATAGAAAATAAATTTTACTGTAATTTAGACACGTAACTTACAAACGCACTTTTGTTTAGTGTTTTTTCAGAAGACAATTTATAGAGTAAAAATAATCAATCTGAAATAATTCAGATTACACAAAGTAAGCTAAAAAGTAGCAACTTGTGTTTTAAAAAGTTTTTATCCGAAAATTTTGAGTGGCAATAAGTTTCCCATCAAGACAAAAAAAATTGAAAAAGTGCAAATCTGTCAAAATGTACCGAGGCCCTTAAGTTATTTAATACAAAAAATGACAGAAAGTTTACCGCTAAAACCGGCTTCCCCGATTAGTATTGTACGAAAATTAATCGGGTGCACTCAAAAAAAACTTGATCGGATTCACCCGGGATAAAAACTGTTCTTATTGACCCAAAAACAGAAATTGACCTGATCGAATTGAAAAACTTCAATGGTTTAAAAAACTTCCATCTAATCAAATACGATCTAATCCTGCCGATCCTTGGTTTGAAAATATTTTACATTTGTCGATCTTTCCATCAAAAAATAGATTTTTATCATGGGTAGTTATTAATATGAGAATTATGATTAAATTTTAGCCAAAATTTTAAATTATTTGTATTTGGGAAAAAAATCCAAAGTGGACGTTATACTGATTCGAACAACTCATGTTAATATTATATTTTCGGTTTAAAAAAAATAGTTGATAAGGTTCGATACTTGTTTCAAAACAAGATAATTAAATTTCCGTTTTTTTTAGTTCGTAGAATGTGATTTTTTGAAAAGTTTTACGAAAACGTCAAAAATTAATCAAGCGGCGCTCTCATGAAAAAATTGCATACGGGTGAATAACTAAGCCCAAATTGTTTTTTAAATGTAAAAATTTGAATTTTTCTTATCCGATTATCTCAAATTTTATTTCGAAATTTCAATTTATCTTTTGAAGTTCAAATTGAGCTCAAAAATTGTGTCTTTTAAAGCGAATAGTCGTCAAGTCACTTGCCTCAAGTGCATCGATTTGAATTAGAATTATTGGCTTTCAAATTTTCCTTTTTTTTTACGTTTTCATTGATAATCGGATTCTGAACACTTTTCTCAAAGAATCTGTAATTTATTCTGTTTTATAATTATGTCGTAATATTCGTAAATAAAGTTAGTTCCGATGAAAAAAACGATATTTTTCTGTTGTCCAAAATACTCCAAATATTTCCATTTTGGATTGGGTCAACATGCACTCCATTTCGATTTCTGTTTCCGGAAAATTGACTTGCAGTGAATATTCGGAGGTTTGAAAAGTTTTGTCTATAAGGGGGTCGTTGTGACTCAACGTCTTGTTTTTTTAGTTATCAAAATTTGTCTGATAAATGAAAAAAGTCAATTTTATTTTTAAAATGCAGTGTTTTTATCAAATTAAGAGTTTTCCAACCGAATTTATAAAAATAAACACAAATTAAAAATAATTGCATTTAAAAAATTAAGGGAAAAATGCCAAAAATTGAGGCTATTTTGTGATTTCAATCAAATAAAATAATGTTTAATAATACATTTTGTATACAGTGATAATGAATCAAATTAAAAGTCACCGCAAAAATGCAAGGCAAATAAATAATCATTTTAAATGCAACGATCTGAATGTTTCTCGGATGATTTATAAGCGCTAATGCGAACTTTGCATCTTTTGAATCAAAAAGCATCGCAGAAATCCAAGGCTGATCATGAATCATTCTGAAGGGTGCTGATTGGTTGTCTGAGAATAAAGGAGCGGGCTATACACGTAACTTTGCAAATTTTGGAAACAACACTTACTTAAATGTCCTAAAAGATAAGTTTTATCAATTTTTGTAAGGACGCTTGGTTTTTTTCAACTACTTTTTCATTGTAATAACTAAACAACTGTAATTTCAACTGTATAATTTCTTAAGTTTAAAAATTCTACATTAGAATTTTAATTGTGTTTGAATTCAGTTGTTTAAAGGTTCAAAGTTTCCCCGGTCCGAACCGTAGTTATTGGCCATAACTTATGGCTTTATACAATATTATTTTACAATTACTCTTGCATTTTCGTGGTGACTTTGATCATAATCTGGTTTGACTACCCTCATAAAAACAACAACAACTTATTTTGTCCTTATGTTATCTTAACAATCAATTATCATAAACGTCATGAGTAGAATGAACAAAAATGAACAAATAAGTTACGGCAGAAGATGTCCTTCTAAAGAGAAAGGATTTTAACTCACTAACGTCAGCTATTACCTTAATCGTTAAAATCATTTCAAAATCATTTGTTTTTTTCTTTACTATAACGAACACTTTGGATACTTCTAAAGTATTTTTGGTCAATTATAACTACTTTTTACAAACTAGCTGTTTATTGAATTTGCAACGATTTTAATCCTATTTTGAAAGCCTGACATTAAGTTTTTCCTCAAAAATTTAACAATTTTTCACATTTGTACAAGTATGAGCCTCCGACTCCTTAAAACCGCAATGAATATCCTATGACTTATTAAACCGACAGATTTTAAAAACTCAAAATGCAGTTTGAGGAGGTATGGACTGTACTTCGGACCAATTAAGAACAAATTGAAATAAAAGATTTTTATTCGTCGAAATGCACAGAATCCCAATCCAAAAACCTACGCATTTTGGATCATTTTTAAACGTAATGAAATAATCGATTTCCACCATTAAAAGGTGAAAACCTACGCATTTCGGAGGACTTTCAAATAAAATTCACAATTTCAATTCGTAAAAATGCCAAAAATCAACGCATTTTGGGTAATTTTTGAATGAAATCAAATAATCGATTATCGATATTATTGTTATTAACAAGTAGTGGGAATGTCAAAAATTAAAACATAAAAACCTACGCGTTTCGGCGAAATCCCAAAAAAAGTGATATTAACGATGGTAATTCGTAGAAATTTCAAAATAATAACCCATAAAATTTACTCATTCTGGTATTTTTTGCATGAAATCAAATAATCAAAATTTGAAAATCTATGTACTGTATGTCGAACAATTTTTTGAAGATAATTTAATCAAAGATTTGACGAAATGAAAAAAATGAAAATATTGAAACAACAGAATTTAAACAATTTTTCATCAAAAATTTCCTTCAAAATTAATGAAATTGCTTGGGTTTTTTAGAGTGTTGAACCAATTAGGAAAGATAGATATGAATTATATCATCATGATTTATATCGATTACGGGGCCCCTCGCCATTTTTTGCCACTCTATTAGCCAAAATTTTTATATAATTCGGCTTTTGAAAACAACTTATCCGATTAAGTTTTAAGATAGCTCAAACTGAGGACAAATATCTAGTGAATAATAATTGGTCATTTTTTCTGAGATTACTGAAATTGTTTGATTATCAGTTTTGTTAAAAAATTGGAAACAATGGTCGGATTCTGACAATTTTTTTAATTTATTTTTCTCTATATATTTCTGTTCAGTTTGAGCTATCTAAGAACTCAATCGGATTAGTCATTTGCAAAAGCCGTATTATATAAAAATGTTGGCTTAAAAAGTGGCGAAAAATGACCAGGAGCCCCGTGATTGATATGATATATAAAAACCAGTATTTGCCTCGCACTTATTATCCGTATCTATAAATTTAGAAATTTTTGATATTACAAAAATATTATATTCATCAAATAATCTTGCCTCATACGGAAAAAAGTTCAGAAAAGACCCTAACTTAGCTGTATAATAAAAATTTATATCAGATTTTATAAGCGAATAATACACGTAAATGGCCAACTTTGCTAATTTCTAAATAATGTATTTTGAGCATATATTTATAAGAGCCTAATTGAACAGTCCGATAAGTAGGGCTCCTAATAAACATTTACAATTTGTCAAAACGATCAAATCAAATCGGTACTAATAAATTATAGCGTTCGGAACGACTCGAGAAAGTTTTATACTTTACGGTTTCGGAGAGTTTTCGCAATTTTCTAAGTTGGCCTAAAATTGGTTTCAAATTATCCATTTTTTGATGTATCAAATTGTAAGGGATAAAATTGGATTGGAAATTGATCCCAAAAAGTTCATTGCCATATAAGTTTCTAAACGTAAAGATGTTTTAGAAATTATCTAATGATAAGCTTATGATCAGCAGCTTATCTGTCTTTATATGTAAAATTAACTTCATTCGGAAATTGCTTTTAACACGAATAGACAAAATAGAGAACCAATGAGAGAACTACTGTGTTTTTTGTCTATAAATATATAAGGACAGGTGAGATTTTCCTAAATTGTCCTTAGGAAAATTTTTCCAAATTGTCCTTAGAAAAAAATTTCCAAATTGTCCTTAGCTAATTTACCCAAATTGTCTTCAGCAATCTGTCCTAAGATATTTTGGCCATATTTTTTTCTAAATCGATTATTTTTCCAAAAAATAGTGAAGACCTTTTTTTTGCTTTTTTCCTCAAATTGTCCTTATAAAAGGTATCATTATAGACAGAAATCACAGTACTTTTTCAAATTAGAAGATATACTTTTGTTAACGTTTTCGATTTATTATCATTATCAAACTATTTTTCCAATAAAGAAAAAGTCACGCAAAAGTCTTCACAAAAAATTATTGAACAGATTTCTAAAGAATTTTTGTTTAATTTGTAGAGAAGGCATAATAAAGCTAAAATAAGACATGCCAATTTCAAAGAAGTTGGAAGAACTATAGTTCTTCTTGTTTGAGTATAATAGGTCTTTGCATAGGTATGAAAAACGCCTCTGCGTCCATTCTATGTTTTTTGGACCGAAAGTTTTTCTGAATTACTTTAAAATAGGAATGAAAAAGTTAAAATTTTATTTGATCTTTTGACAAAGAAAGTTTTTCCTTCTCACCTTCAAGTTGTTTACCACTTAAATTTTTTCTTTATTTGGCCTTTTAAACATGTTTAATTTTTTTCAAACGGCCTCAAATAATCAATTTGAGCACTTTCAATTGCGCAGCAGAGTTCGCCAATTTATTTTCAAAATTATATTGTAAAATACACGACAAGCTTTTACAATAGTTATTCCTTCAAGCTTCCTTGGGAGATTTTCGCCGAAGTTTCGTAAAAAAACATTATGTTTATCCGACGCATAAAATTAATTGTATTTTTATCGTTTTAAGGGCAATCGAAAAACTATATTGCAATTTCGAAAGTTTATTCGAATAGCTAAGGTTTGACTTTGTTATTTATAATTTATATCTGTTAATCAAAAATGTTTTTTTTAATAAAAAGGATGACAAAAAACATTTTTCTTTCGCATTTACCGAGTTTCACTTGATTACTATACAACCTATATATATCAATTACGGGGCCCTGCGGTCACTTTTTGCCACTTTTTCAGCTAAATTTTTTATTTAATTCGGCGTTTGAAAACGACTTAACCGATTGAGTTCTTAGATAACTCAAACTGAGCACAAATATTTGAAAAAAAATAAATTGAAACAAAATAATCCGAATCAGGCCATTGTTTCCAATTTTTTTAATTAACACTTACTATTACACTATTTCAGTAATCTCGGATAAAATCTAAACATGGTCCGATTCTGACCTATTTATTATTATTGTATAATTCACTAGATATTTGTGCTCAATTTGAGCTATCAAAAAACTAAATCGGATAAGTCGTTTTCAAAAGCCGAATTATATAAAAATTTTGGCTGAAAAAGTGGCAAAAAGTGACCGCAGGGCCCCGTAATAGATATATCGGGAAACCCTACGATATGTGTAATAATGAGCTTTTCTCGGGAAATGACCTTTTTTATGAAAATCTAATAAAAAGACAACCGTTGCTTCAAAATTGTCTTCGCCATCCATTTAAGGTTAAATTTCGCCGGAAATAGCAATAAAGTCAAACAATATTTTCTAGTGAAAAAGTACGAATCGTTGGACTCAATATTACCTCTCTCTTTTTTCAATTCTTGTGCCGACCCCTGCTAGTGATAACGGGTGAATAAGTTCAGCTTATAATTTTATTATTTTTGTACTTCAGATCTTTCAATAAAATTCTTAAATTATCGAGAAAAAAGTACCTCTTTACATAAAAAAAAAATATTTTGGCTGAATATCGTGCCTTTCAGAATCGGTGTGCTCTCAGTGACCAAAATTTTACAATTACTGCAATCAATCACAAGCTCTCAATTCAATATAATTTATTTTGATGGGTTTAATTTTTGTCACATTGACCAAAATTTTGGTCACTGAGAGCACACTCTTCAGAATAACATGTAAAACTTATTTTCAAGTTGATAATCCCCAAAATCAGATAAAAATCTATCACCTGTCGACATCAGGTTAGAACGCAAACTATTCACATTTTTGATCAAACCGTAAAAAATCGTACGCTGGAAAATTGGCACAGCTGGTTAGAAATAATTCGGTCAGCTGATATTCACCTGCAACATGCTGCATATGAGCATAAAATAATTGCATTAGTATTCAATCGATAAAAATAATAAATACTAGTAAAAAATTTTTTAAAAAAAAATGTTTTATCAAAGATTATACTTTGAAAATTGTTATGTGGGGAAAAATTATGAATATTATCTTCTGGAAACAACAAAAGATGAATAAGAACTGAAAGATTAATGAGAAAATACTGAAAATATCTGATGGATAAGTACTAAAATTTATTGTGATACGTTACTTAATGGGGTAGTCGTGTCTGATTTGCAATTTTGCAGAGTTATTTTCGGAAAATCTGAACCTTGAGCAATAATTTCAAAATCGCCAATTTGTAGACCTAACCTTGAAATTTTGATGACTACACCAATGGTCAAATTTTCGCGAAATTTCAAAATCTATCTCCTCCGAGACCATATATCAAAATTTGTTCAAAAGTTGACATATTACGTGAATATTAAGCAGACTAAGATTCGATTTACATTTCGATGACCGAATTTTGCTAGCAGTCTAATAAACTGACGATTTTTGGCCTTTTTCACGATTTCTGGCTTAAAAATCTATCTCCTCCGAGTTTTAATTTCAAAATGGGGCCAAAATTTTTTAAAGTATACTTTGTAACATACCTGAGACTCGTAGGAAGCTTTTTTTTAAATGTCCACTCATACTGAAAAATAAGATTTTCTTGATAAAAAATTTCGACAAAAAAATGGGCTACGTTTATTTTGCAAGTAGGCTCAAGAGAAGCAGTAAAACACTAAACAAAAAACTGGCTACCGCCTGGCCGATATTTTGAAGTGTTAGCGGTCAAATCTTAACAAACAATATTTTTTGACTAAATTCCGAAAAAAAAACTATGAAAAAAATCTAAAAAACGGAAAAATTTTTTTTGTGGATTTGATCAGAGATACATTTGTAGCCATCCCGAAGCAATTTGATGCACTTTGATTGCCTTAAGGGGGTAGTGGGTGTACAATCTAGCTTATTGCAACTTGCAAGCAACTTAAAATCGCTATAACGTTGTAAAATAGCAGTTGTGAATACATTATAAAATGCATATGTTAATTCAAACCGTGAGGATAACTTTGATAAAGAAAAAACTATTATTTTGTGATTAATTTATATGGTAGAGGGCATTTTAAGTATGCTAAATTTCAGCTTGTTAACTCTCGATGCGTAATAAATTCGAATTTTTCAACATATTTGAACACAATTTTCTGAGATTGTGCAAAACCACGCACTGTTTGAATGCCGTTTTCTGATTATTTCTTTATAATTATTATCGGCTAAGAAATCAGAAAATGAATTTTTTTACAAAATGGAGAATTTTTTTCTTCATCATTTTTCGAAAGAATTTGACGAAAATTGAAAATATGAGAACGCGAAATTCTTAGCGTTTAACTGGAGTTTACAATCGCGGAAAATTCATCACAGTTGTATGCAGCATGTAAAAGTTTTTACCTGATGGAAATCAAGCACTCATAAACAAGCACTAAATTGCATTGACGGTCAACCATTTACTCACTGACTTGTGTTCAATCGAACCGCAAAGAGTAGCGGACAAAATATATTGCTAATTATTTCGAAAAATTTGTCATGTAGTAAATAAAAGACACTTTGAATTGCTTGCATATTTTCAACATTTAGCACCCACAACCCCCTTAAAGTCTTCATAAAAATCAGACTTGACTCACCCCCCCCCCAATTTGTAGCATTTTAAATGCCTCTAAGGTCTTTATTAAATCAGAGTCGCATACCCCCTTAAGGAGGTTGTATAGGTAGGTATATAGGTACATAATTAGGGTACTAATTAGGGTTTTGACATATATGGGTTATATCATATAACTTATATGTTTTGACGTGTATGAGTGATGATTGTGGCCGTAGAAAATTATTTTGCCTAACGAAAAAAATTTGGGATTGCCTCTAGTAGTGAAAATAGCGATTCAAAATTTTTGGCTAACATTTAATATTTAACATTTTGCTTATATATGCGAGCAACCGGAGGAACCTATTCTTGTACCCAAATGGGCCAATGATTTTTTTGTCCACAGTATTTATTGCCTAGGTGGGTACAAGAAAAGGTTAACCTACTCTTGAACCCAAATTGGTCTGAATCCAAATTATTTATTGAGACCAATTTGAGTACAAGAAAAAGTTTATTTACTCTTGTACCCAAATTGGACTGAATGAAAAATATGTTGTGAAAAACGCAACGTCATGATTATGCATCATAACTTATGATTCATAAGGGTGGTCGAGGAATTTAACCGACTGCACTGGCGCACACGTGGTCACAATTTGAGTATGAAAACAACTTTTCCGGCTTCTAAACGCGCAATAAAANTAAGTCTCCCGTTACTGACTCTACTTATGCGGCATAAGTTATGCTTATCACTGTGCTCCAGTGCAGTCGGTGAAATTCCTCAACCACCCTGACGCATAATTAGGCCGACCGAGCAAAAAATGAGGTACCAGATAACAAAGTCGGTTGGTTCTGAAAATTATTGTCCAAGCGTAGTTTTTGGCGCTTGAAAATCAGGGTTTGAAAAAAAATTGATGCCATCACTTGGTGGCGCTGTTTTGGGTAATTCTGGTTCTTTTTAAAATCTAACATTTTATGATCGACTCTTGGAATTGGTGGTGCTGACCCAAAAAGGTGGTGCTGAAAATGCTAAAAATTTATTTACGTGCATTATCAAGCTGAAAAATTGGTCACTACCATTTTTAAAGCCATTAAAAACAATGACAGCAAAAAAAATGTGCGACCACTTGGTGGCGCCGTTTTTGATGAAAAATAACTTGTTATCCATAAAACCGTGCTTGTTTGTTGTTTTTCAGTCTGAAAATATGTCCATGAGATTCAAAAAAAAATTCTTTTGCAAATAGATTTAAAAAAATTAATAACCAAGCATTGTAAATAACAATTTGTAATCTGTGATAAATCAACAAAACAGTGATTCAGCAAAACATGGTGCTGCTGTAGATGAAGAAATTGAAAAAATGTCAGATCAGGCTGAAAATTTGGTTGTTACCGTATTTTGAACCGAAAAAACGATGCAATTGAAATTATAAAGTATTTTCGCTAGGTGGCGCTGTTTTAGGTGGTCAAAGATAAGAAATTTACACATATTAAAAAGAATTAACTTTTTTATAGTTTGTGGTTTCTTTCAGATCGGGTTGTCGATTGATTCAATAATTCATTTACTTTTTAAAATCTAATATTTTATAATTCCCCTTTCTAATTGGTTGTGTTGAGTCAGCACTGCTGACCCAAAATGGAAGTGGTGAAAACGCTTCAAATTGATTAAAGTGTCCTATCAAGCTAAAAATTTGACCATCCTTATTTTTAAGGCCGTTGAAGACAGTGGGACTAAAAAACGTCCGACCACTTGGTGACGGTGTTTGAGATGCTTAAAAAGCAGAGTTTTAGACTTTTTCATATAAAAGTAAGTACACAGATTTTGCTAGATCGTGGGAATTCGTGATTTTTGGGAAAATTTTGAAAAAAATTTACGAAATAATATTTTTTTTTGAATTTTTTAAAATTTATTTGTTTTCAAAAAGAAAGGTTATATTTTTTTGAAAAATGCAACAAATGGATGAAAAAACTAAGAGAAACGAAATATTTTCGGTCAAATTTTGATCGAAAATCAGAATGTAGAAATTTCAGATTTTTTTGGATATTTCTTAGAAAAAATTTCGAAATATTTGAAAATTTCAAGAAATATTTTTCGAAAAAGGAGAGAAACCTTAATTTTCCGAAAAATCAGAATTATTTTACTGAATTTGTACACTTAACTTATTAACTGTCGGTACAGGGGAATGAAAATTTTGGTGCGGGGGGATAGAGGAAATTTTGGTGCTCAAATTTAAAAAAAAAATTTTACAAAAATGATCATTTTTTTGATTCAATTTNTTTTTGGGAAAATTTTGAAAAAAATTTACGAAATAATATTTTTTTTTGAATTTTTTAAAATTTATTTGTTTTCAAAAAGAAAGGTTATATTTTTTTTTGAAAAATGCAACAAATGGATGAAAAAACTAAGAGAAACGAAATATTTTCGGTCAAATTTTGATCGAAAATCAGAATGTAGAAATTTCAGATTTTTTTGGATATTTCTTAGAAAAATTTCGAAATATTTGAAAATTTCAAAAAATATTTTTCGAAAAAGGAGAGAAACCATAATTTTCCGAAAAATCAGAATTATTTTACTGAATCTGTACACTTAACTTATTAACTGTCGGTACAGGGGAATGAAAATTCTGGTGCGGGGGGGTAGAGGAAATTTTGGTGCTCAAATTTAAAAAAAAAATTTTACAAAAATGATCATTTTTTTGATTCAATTTTCGAATTAATAATTTTTGCGATAAATTTTCGAAAAATAAATTTCGAGATTAAATTTTCGAAAATAATAATTTTTGAGACAAATTTTTCGAAAATAATAATTTTTGAGAAAATAATTTCGAAAATAATTTTCGAGAAAAAATTTTCGAAAAAAATAATTTTGAGATAATAATAATGTTTTTCTGAGATGAATTTTTGAAACTAATTTTCGAAAAACAATAGATTTTCAGATAAAATTTTCGAATTATTGATTTTGATGATAAAATTTTCGAATTATTAATTTTGATGAAAAAATTTTCGAAAATTGATAATTTATTTCGGCATTTTTAATTTTTTATGACATTTTCGAATTCGAAATTTCGGAAAAAAATATTTGAAAAGAAATGTTTTGGAGAAAAGTTTGAATAAAATTCGAAATTTGAATTTCACTCGACGCAGTGGTGTGAATTTTCATCTTATTTATATTTAACACGCATGGAAAAATTTTCATGAAAAACTATTTTTTAATTTCAAAATACTTTTTTTTCAAAATTAAGAGTTCGAGAAACCCGGAACTCTTATCGAATTCAAGTTCGGCTTCTTATTGGTTCAAGGACCGCATTATATTTTTGTAAGGTACAACCTTTCTGATACAGTGCAAACCTGGCTTGTTCATAATCTGCGGTCACCTAAAGCACTACCGATTTAAAGTTGAGCGGCCTTGCGACTTATCTTGAGGTATCTCCTAGAGCTACGTAATTGTAAACGTTGAAAATTTGTGTTACCAGTACTTTTTGGAGATCCAAAATATCGAGTACACGAATCGAGTGTTTAAGCATAAGCACGTTGGGTAACAGAAGAAGATGTGCGTATGCAGAGAGTCCTGTGACTCGAGTCAACACTTTGGTTCAATATCCCTCTTCAGTTTCGAACAAGTTCCGAATAATCACTTCTTAATGAGTTAGACATTCATTCGGAAGAAGTGCCAAGCATTTCCTTCGATGAATTTTCGCAGGTCCTCAAAGATGATCCCATGATGATAGTTTTGATTCATTAGATCGATTCGTTGCGTGGTTGCGATAACCTCACAAGCGATTGTTTCTGGCACAGAATATGATCCAGCTTCCCTGGTATACTCTGGGCAAGTTCCGCCTTTGGTTGACAGTATTGGTAATTTCCTTCCTAGTCAAGGTAACTCTACTGAAAGTGAAGGCAGTTCTCTCATACTGTACCTTTGAAATATATTATTGTGAAAATAAAATTTTTGTTCAAAAAAAAATTAGTTGTTTTAATTTTTGTCCATTTTAAAAGTTGTTCTAATGTTATGTTGTGATTGAAGCCTCAAAAACCTCAGAACCAAAATGCTCCTCAAACAATACCCTTTCCCTGCGAGGTAAGCATCTTATGATACTTGCTTCACCATAAGCATCATACCTAAAAATGCATTTATAATTAAATTTCCTTCTTGAAAACATTATTTTAAGAAATTAAAAAAAAATAAAGTTGATGAACTTCATGAATCAGCCAGTTCTTAATAAACAACTAAATGTTTAGAAAAAAAGTAACTATTAATAAGTTCTTAGTTCCTGGCATACATAATCATGAATATATTAAATTAGCCATGCCAATACCCTTAACAAAAAAAATGAAATTATTTTTTAATTTAATCACCTTCTTATAACTGAACATAATCTCCAGTACAGTGTTTTTCCAAAATTACGATACGCACATAACTCCAATGAATGATTTAAATCATCTGACTGAGCTAGATGAGTCTGATGTCTAAAGGGGATCGAAAATTATTAAAAAGCAATTTAAAAAAAAATGCAACCTAATATATAAAATCTCCTTCCTATTTTTTTAATATAAAAAGCGATCCCTTTCCTTAATCTCCTCAATAATTCGTCATGATTATACAAGAGAATTAAACTCTCGTATGAATGTCCCGATCTTATGTAACCAATACCTGATAGCATGGTCTTTGCAACATAACATAGACTTAACCTACAGATATTTGTCTGCTCTAGATCGTTGAAAATTGTTGAATACTTAATTCCGAAAAAAAGATGATAATCTCCCATACCCAAAGGAACGTCAATTGTTCGAGTATTCATACCTATAAAAAGGAACAACAAATAAAAAACCATATAAATTCCTATAAATGTTATTTGAAAAATATTTAACTCTTGTAGGACGGGAGCCACTTTTATGGCTCGCCACATCGAAAATGATAAGTTAAAACAACTTTGACATATAAAGCTATAAACGCTTGGACTTGTCAGACGTCTTTCTCAAAAATTAACTTTTATATATGAATTAAAAAAAAATATTGAGGGGTGAGATATCTGAAAACTTACCTAGAATATCTAGATATTGGTCCTGCTCGAAAATAAACTCTCTTTTAATTTTTGAAATTCTCTACTTTTTCTACTTTCAGAAATGAAAACTCTGGTAAGGTTACAGAAATTTTTTTGTATTTATGCACTTTGTGAAATTCCAAAAATCTGTAACTAAGCTAACCGGGTCTTCTGATCTCCCAAATTATGGAATTCGAATTTAACAATTACATGTTAAACTAAAAAAAGATAAAAGGGGTGAATTTATGTATCCTTATTGTACTTTTAGTTTAACATATAATNAAAATTGAATGAAAGTGAACCGGAAATGAAAAGTTCGAAAAAAAAGTTCGTCTGATCAGAACAAAAGTACCATCAAATTGAAGCTGAGATTTCACTGATAAAAAAGTTGGCTTACAGCTAATCAAGTTTTTAACCAATCAGCGTCAAATTCGATAATTAGGTTTAACATTTTGGCTTAAAAATAATTGAAATTTCTAGAATTCGATTCAGACATTTCCGATAATTTTAATGTCATGCATCGTTTTCGGTGGGTCGTATTCACCAATAAAAAATGTTCATATCATGGTGGAATACCGGTTTTATGCGGGTTAAAGCAAAAAAATATTCGAATTTTGAAAATTCTAGATTTTTGTATCCTTTTAGTTTAACATATAATTATGTTTCAAACTATAAATGCTGAAGTACCGCCGGCAGGTGCAGTACAAACTTCCTAAATAAAAAGTGTAAGAGACACACAATGTATTTGCATGGGTTGTCTCTTCTTCATCTTAGCTCTTAACTTTTGCGCCTTAATTTATAACTCCGCCGCAAGCGCCAACGACTGAAACCAACGCTGGTTCACGTACCTCTGTCGCGAGCGTGCAGCTGTTTTTGAGTGCGAAAAGAGATTAGAGAATGATAAAGAGAAAACATATATCAAGATACTTCTAGTGATTATTTCTATATATCAATAACATTAAAAGACCTGCAATAAAGTAATAGACCTTAGAAAGGTCACTAAGAGTCTACCCCTAAAATCTGGCCCTAGTTCAAAAGTCATACAAGTGAACGGATTGTGTGACTTGACGAACATCATAGTTTTACTATAGTTCCAATATTTAACCCCCTCGAGTATACTTATACATATTTATACATTTTGTTCTAGATTGTTTTAAAAAAAATAATTGCCACCATGAGATTCCTTGGGTCAACTTTAGTCATAACCGATATTAATGTATCATAAATTAATTCTATAAAGGGCTCAAAAAAAACCGACACCCACCCCCTTAAGCATAAAGTTAAGCATAAAATTCTGCTCCAGATTGACATCTCAAATTTTATAAACAACCAAGATCACGTGGTGTAGCACCGGAAATCGATTTCCTCGGGAGGCCTAAATATATCAGCTTATGGTGTTTTGCATAATGTGCTCAAAAATTTTTAATATCGAAGATAATACTCAGGAAAATATTTCAATCATGACGTCACTTTTTTATAAGTTTTCGGCAACATCACTGTTGAAATTTAGTTCAAGGTATGGTCAATATAATTCAGAATACATAGTATGTATTACATACACTTTAATCAAAATTGACAAAAAAAATTTCATAAACATCGATGAACTGGCTAATTTTGAAAAACTTTGATTTTTTNGAAAGTTACAGACAATAGAAGTAAAATTTTACCTTAGAAAAAATAGGACATTTTTTTACATTCGAGAATTTTCTTTTTTAAATTTTTTAGGGATGAAACCGATAACCAAATGATGAAATGGCGATAAAAATTTAGTGCTTTTCTACCATGTCCTTGAGAACCGAAATAAAACCCGCGTGGGGTACTTCCGCTTAAATTTGATCATTTTCATACCGCTTATTATATACATGTTTTCCATAAACCAGATTCAAAACCGGTAATTTCCAAAATCTAAAAAAATGTGTTCAGCGCGTTAAATTATTACACGTAGAAGCTACAAACTTCAGGGATTGTTAAAACGAGAATTATTATTCCGTACAAAAGTTTAATAGATTCTGTTTTAAACAATCCCTGAAGTTTGGGAGTATCTTCTACTGTAATAATTTAACGCGTGCTGAAACATTTTTTTAGATTGAAATACCGGTTTTGAATCTGTATACTGTAAAACTGTATTGATATGCATTTTGAGCTAATTCAGCAATACTGTAATTGAAAGTATTCGCATTTACGGTTCTTCCCTCTTCACAAAATGAGATCAAAAAAACCCTTTATGGCAGTAGAAACCTTCTTAATCCACAGGTGTTTTTCTTAAATAAAACCTAACCTACGCAATTTATCAAAATCACTTATAAAGAAATAAAAATTTACTCAAAGACCTCAGATCAAAAACTAAAAATGGAGCAGCTTCAGAAAAAATTTTCTTTTAACGTGAATTCCTCGGAAATAACCTACTATTCTTGGTCTCTGATCTGAGGTGTTTTTCAAAATGGCTAGGGGTGTGAGGGGGTGAAAGACTCATGAGAGGTCGAAAAAAATTATAATTTAATTTTAGAAAATGCTAAAAAGTTCAGAACTAATAAGAAATTTAACTAGAAATTTTTTAGATTATAATTTTTTTTAAACGCTTAATTAAGGGGGTGTGTGCGTTAGAATCTTTCATCTTATTTTTGATAAAAACTTCGAATGATGTTTTAGAGCCTTCAAAAATCAAATTTTTTGATAGTTCTGAAATTTTTGAATATATAGCTCGCTAAAGAGTAATGGACACTTGAAGGAAGTTTTTTATTCAGTGAAAAATCTACAATTTTTTTTGTGAGGTTATCAAAATACCAAATATTACTAAATAAAATCATTCTAATAAAATCATGAAAACTTTCTCAAAATATGAAAAAAAAATTTTTCCAAATTTGCTAAAAATTTTGACTTATTTTCCTATGGTGGATGGCTTACCAATTTGGCAAGTTTCGGCGAATTCAATTTTTTTAATTTTGGATAGAATAAAATAAAAGGTGGCATTCTCAATAGTTCCAGCCGGTGATTCCAGAAAAATGGGTTTGAAAATTTTTCAACAAGAAATAGGAAAATTTTTAAAATATTTTTGAACAAAAATCACAAAACCATGTCATATGATTTTTCAAAGAGTATATAAAAAAATATATGGTAAGCTACGCGAAAACTTGAAGTGGCCATTTTGAAGAGTGTTTTCCGTTGATTTGAAAGCAAATAATAAAAAAAAAATTGAACAAAAAATAAGTTAATTTTTCATAATGTTCGGAATTTTTTTCTAAAATTTCTCATAATTTCGAATTTAATTCGAAAATTCTGTGGTTACAAAACTTGCCTGAATTATGAAACATAACTTTGATGGTATATTGAGGAGAATATATAAATCCAGTAAAGAGGTTTCATCAAGAGCCCATATCCGTATCTGTCAAATAGCACCGACCCCCTTAAGGGGGTATGCGACTCTGATTTGACAGGAAACGCGTTAGGGCTCGGCTCAAGTTATTATTGAGAATTGAAGTCCAACAAAATGCTGTGAATCAAGGATACATCCTTGAACAAATATGTTCATTTATGAACACTCTTAGTTATAATAAAAAACTCGAATGTCCCTCGCAATTCGGCTGAAATACGGGGTACTTCCCGGGCGATGACTGCGCATATAAAACTGTATTCAAGCTAGAAAACTCGGTGAAATTGGGTATTATTGAAATCTGGGCAAATTCCGCAATACTGGCAAACACAGCGATATCCACCACACAAATTTATAGAGGCCTTTTAATCTTATTAGCTAGGGTTGTTTCGAGACTATAATATTATATAAGTTTCAATTCAAAAAATTGTTCTTTTTTTTCAACGTTTCGGTTTATTCCATTATGCAAGAACGAGTGAGAGAAAAAATAAAAAATCAAAAATTTTCATCGAAATATTGTTCCAAAGCACAATTAGCGAATCGAAGCAAAGTTTCGCAACTATGATGTTAAATTTATAATCGGATTAACTTTAAATTTAAATGCCTAATATTTTTTCATAATTATTTGATCTTGCTCACTTATCTAACTAACTTTGTATCACCTGGATAAAAGAGCGCAAACAATTCTCAGCAGGCATATGTACACATCCGGAACAGTAAAATATCCATGTGCGGTCTTGCTGTTAATTTAATCCAGAAATTCCATTCAAATTTTTAAATTAATTAATTATCTTTTATAAGTCTAATTATCAGAAAAAATATTTCTGAAATTTTTTTTCCTGTTTATTTTACTCGCGCGACAGGATACTGATCAAAAATCCAATTTCTAGGCGGGTATTTCACTATATCCGATATGTCAATAGCTAAATTACTCACCGTATTTCTTCAATTATCATGGTACGACATTTTATGTTTCTTGAAAGTAAATCCAATAGAAAAAAACAGTTTTTCGTAAATTTATCTGAAAACGTTTTAAAATTATTTTTAGCGTGATACAAATTTCGGCTGAGATATCAAATGACAAGGTGATCACTCTTGTCGATCCCCAATACTTAGCTCAGGAAGAAAAATATGATTTTATATATACCAACCACCTTGAGTTGTCGTTGTTAAGCGCAAAAATTGCGGACCTACCCTGTATGTTTTTGCAGCTTAGTATAAATTCTACTTGGTCGGTTAGATCTAACGTTAGATTGGATCCTTTTGCGCTATGAACTTTTGAGAATGAATTAAAATCAAAATTTATTTTGATAATGCGGCAAATTAATCAAATATACTATAAAAGGTTTATTTGTTCTTAAATAACGTTAGCCATAGGCATAAACTTCGTTCAAAAATGTGCTTTATCCTTTATTAGTGTGCTAAGCTCCATGAACTCAAAAAGCCAATAAAAAATCTACGAAAATTCAGGGACGAGTTAATTTTTGAAAAAAAAATGGTTCAAAATTGAATATTTTTGGCTCCGAAAAGAGCATTTAAGCTAAATCAGACCGTCACTCTTCTGATTTGTAGCTCGGAACTTAATTTTTGCAGAGTTTACCGGATTCACCTTTTTTGTGCCGGAAACTCGAAATTTGGCGGTTAACACCGGTTTGGAAATAATATACGAAAGAAACGGCGTATAATAACTTCTAAATCACATACCGGATAAGAGTGACTCCGAGGCCAATTTAACAATGTGCTTCTACCACGATCTGTATATAAGTTCTTTTCACAATCCCTATAAAAGATTAAATGACCCGTTTTCTATGCTAACAGGTGCATCTCCTATCAAATGAGAACATTTGTACGCCAAAGAAACTCTCTAGAGAACGGTCTTGGAGTAATTTTATTAGAAAGACATTTGCAGAGCTTAATCATCTCAACGTTGCTTTTCCAAAGATCTCCATATTTTTACTTTACTTCCATTTTATGTTCTTGCGACTTGGAGCGATCCTTAAATAAATAATCAATCATAAATTCACCTGTATTTCCCGGTTCCTATATTCTGTAATAACTAGATGACCGTGTTTAAGACCGCGTCATGCTCTTGCAAAGCAAGGAAAAGCACTTAGTTAGGGAATGTTAATGTTTACAGTTCTTTTTCCAAATTGCAAGGAAGGGTACGTCGCTCAGAGAGGAGACCATTTGAGAATAATTCGGTTACTTGTTAGCGACGTTTCTGATGTTGACGAGCCATTCATCACTCTTTTAGGGATGCAAGATTGAAGTATTAAGAATTATCAGAGCAACGACCCATTGACGATTCGGAAATTAAGGGAATTTTCAAAAGTGACAATAGTTATCGATGTTTTTAAGCTTCTTGTACGAATTTTTTTGGTGATTTTTAATAAATAAATAATTTTTTTGTTATGGAAAAATTTTCAAAAAAAAATCGATTTTTGGTCAAGATTTTCTGAGATTTTTACACGGTGCTCACTGCAAGCCAGTTCTAGCGACTCCGTTATGAAAAGCTAATACGGCTAGTTTGGCAGGGTGAAAACTTAAGCATTTTTTTAGGCAAACTTTTTTGGTTTGTCTAAGGCTAGCGACCACGTGGTCGACCTTCAAATGACCGGTTTAAGTTCAAGGTCAATCTGAAGTTCATCGTATTGACCCGCAAGTGACCTCAAAATAATTGGAGGTCGACTTTCTGATTAAAGTATAAGCAACTATGGTCAATTATGTATTGAAAGGTCGCTAGAGAGCAAAACTGGTCAAAATTTGAGATTTTACAAGGGGTGCTGAAACCAGTTCTAGGAAATCCGAATGACGAGCTAATAGCTGATTAATTTGCCAGATTAGAATTTATTTCTAGCTGACCACGCGGTGGACATTGAAAGTTCCCTCAAAAAAATCGGGAAGAGGGTCGACTTTCTGATAGTCGATTTAAAAACCATCGGTTAATTATTACCAAATAAAGCACAAAAAATGACAAAAAGGTTTGGTTTAAGATTAAATATCTATGATTGATATAGTATCATCTGAGCTGCTTCACGTTTAAAAAGTTTTAATTTTCAGTCAAAGTTCAAGTTAAAAAAGTTTTATTTTTTCAGTTCAAAGTTTTAATAAGTTTTTTTAATAAATATTGTCGGAAATTAACGATTCAAATTTCACTATTATTTATTCCAAATCAGATTTTTCGAAAAAAAATAATTTTGCTAGAAAAAATAATTTAATTAACCACTGAAAAAGTTTTCCAATCTTCGGACGGAACTCATGATCCAAAAGGCTGCGTTCTTGGAGGCCGATTATCGCTAAGCATTATGTGTGTAAAAGTTGGTCCCTTCAGAACCCAACGTAATTACAACGAAAAAACCAAGGTGGAAGTACATTGTATAAATGTTTATGCTTTCAAAACTACCAATTCTGACGCTTGAACTGAAATTTGTAAACGGATAAGATGCGAGTCGACTTTTAATTTTTACAAAACAGGAATATACGAAAAATTCCCAGAAGGCTAGTATAAATTTAAATTTTATTTTCTTGTTTTTTTGACATAATAATTATTTGATTTATTTTGAAAAAAAATTTATTTTTGACGTTTTTAAACGTCAAAAATTAACAATTTTTCAACCACAATTTAATAAAACTATAATTGTGTGTGATTCAAAACTGAATAATTTCGTTTTATTGTTTTTTAATCTTAAAATTCATATAATATACCATGATACCAAAGAACACGTGAGGTTATTTTTAAACGTCATTTGATAAGACGGCAGATAATGACGATTATCAAGTAGTTATCTTGTTTTCTGAAAATGCCTCAGATAACAAATCAGCAAAGACTTTGGATGATTTGAAAGATGCGCACCAATTTGGTGCCGATAAAAAAAGTATGGACTAAACAAGGTTTATTTCTTTAAAACATGGAAAAAGTATTGTCAATTCGATTAGGTCAAGATTAAGAATTTTTATCGAAAATTATGAAAATACTCATGGATTTTCATCAGAATTCGGCTCTTGAACGACTAATTGAAAATTTAATGAAAAAAATTCAATCATAAGTTCTAAAATCTTAAACCTTCCACTTTTTTACAGGCGAAAAACATGGTCAACAATAGCAGCATGTTCAAACATTTTACTGCTTAACCCCTAGATCATAGAGTATTGATATCCCCCAGAGGCATGAGAGCCACTTTTTTGGCTTGACTTTTGAAGTCATATTATTGGGAAAGGTTTAGGTGTTAGGCAATTAATTGTTGTGAAATCATTGAGACTAAAGGATACTCGAATTTTAATTAATTATATTAAGACAATTCTGAAAATTAATCACTTCATTTCCGCTTGTGGAAAAGTGAAGTTAACTCGAACTGTTTTCTACAGAAAACATACGATTTTATAATGAGATCTAGTAAAATAAAATTAAGTGAAACCTTATGTTCCTTAACCTGGTCTCCGATTCAAATACCTTATCGGGTTTGTCTATGAACGATAATTCTCACCTGTGAATGATGAAATTTAGTGGTAAACAATATGTCTGCACCTTATATTACGCCCGCTTTCTCATTCATTAGCAATTTTCTCTGTTTTCAAACAAAAAGAAATAAAAAAAGTTCTACATTTAGTAGAAACATTATTATTTTTTTTTAAAGATGGTCAAGACGAATTCCTAAAAACTGAGTATTTAAGACCTTGTTGTTTTTAAAAATAAATTGTGAGATAAAGCTGATAAAGAAAAATTTCAGAGAAATCCAAAAAAAAGTAGGATAAAATATATTTGGAACGGCTCATCCGAAAAAAAATTTTCTATTATTTTTTCAAAAATTAATTGCTAACTCTATGGGCGATTTGAACCCTGAACTTCAATTTCGTTTATTTTTGTCTTTTTCCGGTCTTTTTTCAAAAAATGAAAGCCACTTTTATGGTCTTATGAGTCTAGGGGTTAAACCAATATTTCAACCTCAACTTATGTTTTTGATCGAAGGTCATATAAAAAAGGCATCAGACAGATGAAAAATGGCTAAGGCAGCATTGTCACTGGCCAAGACGCATACTTGCCGTCAATTTTTTTTGCTCACTCTGTTTGTCCTGATTTAATGTGAAGTTTGTGAAGGTCATAGGCTTGAAGATTGTTAATAACAACAATCTACAGTCATAGACCAAGGAAATAAGACATATTTCAGCTTCTCCCCGAAAAACCACACTTCTGTTAACCAGAACTATTTATCCGTTATTCGGAAAATAATAGGAATATTATATTTATATTTGTTTTTATATGAGTTAATCATGGTTTAATATTTGGTTACTTTATCGGAAGGTTCAGTCATCCACAAGTTTGTTTACTGAGAGAACAAATTATTCTTAGCAAACTCATACATTAGACCACTAAAGTCCCTTATTTGAATTTTCTCCGTGTACACAAAGAGACCCCTATGTTTCTAAAATAACTTGATTATTACAAACTTATTAATCACTTATGATTAAACTGCTAAGCAATCGCGGCTATTTGATCCTTCGATCATGTAAATTTTGATCTTCAACGACCTTTCTGATCCTTATTAAGCCATGATTTTATAAATATTGTCAGCAAACTGACAGCGAGGGTTATTAGCATGATTTTCAAGTCTTAGTAAATACCTGAAAATTAACTCTATATTTTTGTCATTTTTTGCTCTTTAGCGATTTCTCTGGTTGTAATTAACCGATGGTTTTAACACGCTTATCAGAAAGTCGACGCTTCTGACTCTTGAGGGTACTCTCAAGTCTTTACGATGAACTTTTTAATGACCTTTAATTTTGACGACCGGGTTATTGAAGGTCGACACGTGATCGCTTACCCTAGCCCAAAAACAGGTTAATCAACAACGATAAACGGCGAACATCAGCTATTCAGCTCGTCTACGGATTCCCTAGAACTGGCTTCAGCATCCCTCGTAAATCTCAAAATTTTAACCAGTTTTTGATCGCTAGCGACCTTTCAGTACATGATTGACCTAAAGTTGAACCTGTCGATTCTTTTGAGGATAGTTGCGAGTCTATACGATTGACCTTGAGGTTTAATCAAGTTTGCTCCCTAGCGACCTATCAGTACATAATTGACTCATACTTGCTAATACGTTCATCAAAAAGTCGACTCTTCCGTTCTTTTGGAGTACTTTCAAGTCTATACGATTGAACTTGAGATTAACCTTCAACTTTGACGGTCATTTAAGGTCGACCACGTGGTCGCTAGCCCCAGCCAAACAATTAAGTTTCCTTAAAAACGCTAAATTTCACCTGCCAAAAATTAAGCGCTTTAGCTCTTCATACGGAGTCGCTAGAACTGGCTTCATGAAACCCTGTAAAATCTCGAAAATTTGACAAAAAATGGATTTTTTTGATAATTTCTTAAAAAAAAATCTTTCGTTCTTAATATGTTTAGAAGATAATTCTCGACAAGATGGCTTGAAACATCGATACCCATTTTTCACTTTGAAATTCCTTATTTCAAATCGTCAGTAATATTTGTCCAACGATTTGTACTGTTGCCACTTAGCCAATGAAAAACTGTTAAAATGCGACGACCACTCATAGGCTTGTCAACATACAACACATATAACACACGTGGGGGACTTGGAGGGTCCCCCACACATAGGCGTGCCTACATACAATAGAACCTACACAACAGCGAACAATTTGGGGGGTTATATAATCTGAACTTTTCAAACATACAAATAAAGCCTGAATTAATAGAATGACTAAATGTTAATGTTTATTTCTCAATTTGAATTTAATTTATCAAATTAATTAAACGACTCAACTTTTGCAATTTCAACGAAATTAATTCGAAATTAAATTTAACAATTCAGAAGGTAATGTTGGAGCATTGTACGAAAGTGATTCTATGTGATCGTTAACCCTTAGAGCTTTAAAGGGGTGAGACTCGTCTGATCGCCCATTTTAAGGATCAGAGAAGGCGTTAATCCCCCCACGTGACTCAAATCATTGACTGCTCGCTCATTTTTGCCACAAAAAAATATCAAAGGGAGGTGCTAATCCAGGTTATTCTCATTCTCAGTTAAAACTAAATAATTGTACTGTTACTATGAAGTTTAAACTACTAAGTTTAATTGACAAATTTAAACTAAATAGCCTTAAATTACTCAAAATTAACCGTTAATTTAGCGGTAAATGTTATATTTAAGCCAGAATTCTTTGCAAATTCTATCAGTCTGAAACTTAAGTTTTTAAAGTTTAAAAAATGAAACTTTTACCATCAATAACATAAATGCCAGAGACGAATAACTTGGAAACTTATATTGCCACATCTTATGCTATATCCATGTGGCAGAGAAATCGTGCAAGTATGAATTTTCACCTTAAAATTGGAGACTTTTTTTTCTATGTCACTATCAATAAAGTGAATAAAAGTCAGTTACGATGATTTGCTTCGACAAAAATGCAAAGCAACTCACCAAATTCTTACTTCATGAAAACTTCGTCAAAATTGAAAAAGTCACAATACACAAATGACAAATTTTTCATCGATTTTGCAGATAAGGCGCTTCGAAATTAAGAAAATTGGACAGTTCTTGAACATAATAGTAAACTTCATACCTGTGAAACACAAAATTTTTATGATCATTTACATAGTGATTTCGCGAACACCACACATCAACTCGCTTTATTATAACTGGACGAGAGTGAGTTAGAGACTACAGCCAGATCAATGTCTGTAAAAGTTAAATATGGCCAGAAAATGAAAGTCTTATTTTTTAGAGATAAAAAACTTGAACAAAATTCTTGCAGTCGTAAACTTGTAAGATTAATAAAAAATGACCTTATTAATGGGGTTCCAGCCAGTGCAAGAACCGTTGAGGAAAGCACCTAAATGACTCAAATTTTTATTGGAAACTGGTCGCCCATTTTTCATTTTTGGCGGCATGGATCACGGAGTAGGTGCTAACATCGACTGCTCGCCCATAAAAATATGGGAAAATTGTACCGCCGAGGGATTACTGAAAAAGGTGACAAATCGGTCTCTCGCTCATATCTACTACACCACTCCCTACTGGCAAGCCAGCGAGACCGTAAAATATACTAGACCCAATTCAAAGTCGCTAGATTTGTGCTGAAAGTTAAGCGCCAATGAAAACTTGCACTTCCAACCGAATAATAATGTCGGCCAATCAGCATGCGTTAACCATGGGGCATTTAGGAAATTTGTTCGTAATAATTAGTTTCGTAATTTATTTAACTTCCATAAAGAGGAAAGAAAAAGATACCGGAAATAAAATAGAGTTAGGGTTGATTTAAAAAACAATATTCCATAATAAATAATTTATCAGATTTTATAAGAAAAAAATTTTGAAACCCGTTTTTAATAAAAAATCGACTAGGTTTCGAAAAAAAATTTCTAACGGCGTATATTTTCCCAGACTTAAATTTTCTACGACTTTAATTCACTCGCAGTGAGTATACATTTGACTTATAAAATCACAGGGAATTGTATCTTACTATAATTTTTAAAAGCTCTTTTTATGCGCGGTTTTTTTGGAGTTTCAAAATTCCTAGAAAATTATTTTTGGTTTCCTTCGACCTTAAATTTAATTTTAAACCTTCTGAAAGCCGAAATAGTTTTCTAGGAATACATGTTACCGAATAACTGGTCATTTCTTAGCGCGTTTTTTTGAGTAATAATTATAAGGAAAGAAAT
>SCLH01000146.1:179197-192715 GCA_004367855.1 Oikopleura vanhoeffeni
GAAATTAACTGAAAACTAACAGTTCATGAGAAACCGAAAATGCTAATTTGTAGATCTATCCTTGATCTTGCGAAAAAGATACATCACAAATTATATTTTGACCATACACCAATAGGTACAGTATCGGAACAAGGGTGACATTTTCAAAACTGCAAAATCTATCTGCCTCCCAAGCGGTATATCAAATTGAGCTCAAATTTTCACAGATCACTTAACGTAGTAGTTTACATTTTTCATGCGAGAGCTTTATTTTGATCCGGCACTTGAACAATTCTAGAACGCCAAATAACCGACGATTTTTAAACAATTGGCTCAACTTCAAAATCTATCTCCTCGAGGATATGTTTGCAAAATGCTCAAATTTTATCAAGTTTCCTCAGAAAATTTTAAAGAGCAATGCAATCGAGAATTTTGCAATTTCGAGCTAGAACTCGAAATATGATTTTTTTGGTCATTTTCCGAAAATTCCGAAAAAAAAGAGTACTTCGATTTTTTCGAAAGTAGGCTCAAAAGAAAGCCAGTTAAAACACTGATGAGAAAGTTGGCTTACGTCAAGTCGATATTTTGAATGTTAGTGGTCAAAATGTTGAGCAAGTTATTTTTAACTTCATTTTTTTTAAAATACTTAGAAAAAAATGCGAAAATTTCGAAAAAAATTTTGATATGATTGGGTCTTATAGTACACTTAAATTATCACCCCGTATCAATTTCAAGCATGTTTAATCCCTCTAAGGCCCTTTATTTAATCAGAGTCTGTCATACCCCCTTAAGTATGGCGACTCTGATTTGACATTTTCTAGTGAAATATACTGAAAACTAACAGTTCATGAGAAAAAACCGGAAAATGCTAATTTGTAATCTAGCCTTGATCTCGCAAAAATACATGGGCACAAATTATTTCTGACCATTACACCAATAGTACAAGTATTCGTAGCAAGTGACCTTTTCCAAACTGCAGAGAATGCTATCTCCTCCGAGGATATATTTGCAAAATGGCTCAAGATTTTTATCAAGATTCCTTAGAACAATTGTAAAAGTCTTCTCGAGCTTTTTTTTGCAATTTCGAGAAACTCGAAATATGATTTTTTGGTTATTTTCCAAAAAAATTTCCGAAAAAAAAAGTGCTTCGATTTTTTCGAAAGTAGGCTCAAAAGAAAGCCAGTGAAACACTGATGAGAAGTTGAAAGACTTCAGATCAAGTCAATATTTTGAAGTGTAGTGGTCAAATTTGACGCAAACGTTATTTTTTAACTTCATCTTTTTAAAAAACTTAGAAAAAAAATGCGAAAATTTCCGAAAATTTTTTTGATTGATTGGTACACTTAGTACACTTAATTTATCACCCCGTATCATTTCAAGCCATGTTTAATGCCTCTAAGGCCTTTATTTAATCAGAGTCGCAGTACCCTTTAAGGGTACTGCGTCGCCATTTAAGGCCCAAAAAACAGGGTTTTCAGCGTCACCTCAATGAAGTACTGAAAACAGCACGAACATATGTATTTCAGTTTAGGGATAATTGACATATCTTGCTTCACAAAAACAAATCGAAAGGCCTCTGATTGCCGACCAATCAGGAACGACCTTGTAGAAAGTTGTTCAATTTTTTTTTTGATTTTTGACCAATTTTTAAATTTCGATTATTTTACAAAAATTATTGAAATTTTATAAAATGATTTTCATATCAAAATAAAATTTGAAATTTTATTCAAATTTCCACAATTTCATCAAAAAACTGACAAATATTCTTGAAAGGTTGACACATCTTTTAAAAGTTTGCATATTGCTTTGAAGTCCGACAAATTATTTCGAAGTTTGTAGGTTTTCTCAAATTTCAATTGATATTCAACTAACGTTATTAAGTACTTTAGTATGTTTAATGTGACAAAGAAATAAAAGAACTTCTCGGAAATATAAAAAAAATTATTCTTGAATAATTTGCAAATTAAGAGAAAGGTTCCAAATTTTAAAGCTAAAACTGTCATCATATTGTCAAAATTTTTTTGAAATTTCCAAAAATTATGAATTTCCAAAAAATTATGAAATCATAATTTGATGTTTAAAAATAATAAAAATTTGCTTTTAAATTTCATTTTTTCTTGGATAATTTTTCAATTTTTCTCAAGAATTATACTTTCATCAAACCTTTTTTCTTATTTATACTTTCTTAATTTTTTACCATTCTTAAAAATTTTCATAATGTTTTAAAAATTTTAATATTTTTATTTAAACCTCAAAAATTGGAAAAACTCTCATTATTCATTATTTTTGGAAAAACTTTAAATTGTTTCTAACAATTTTAAATATTTCAAGTCAGTGAAAGTTTTTTAATTCAAAATTTTTGTTAAATAAAAATAAAAACTTGCTCAACTGCTTTGAAGTTTTGATTATCAACAACTTAAAATGTATTTTAAATTTAAGAACTGATTATTCAGATTTCATTTTTTTTTTATAATTCATAATTAATTATATGAAATTAGTTTGCGAATTTAATTTTTCTTGAAAATTTTTATTAATTGAAAGATTTTTTTGAAATTAATGATAAATTTGAAAAAAAGTTTTAAAATTTGAAACAAAAATTTATTAATAAATGTATGAGTTAAATAATCAAATTTTGATAAAAATTGTCAATTTTATTAAATGCCCAATCTTCTGATAAAGTTATCAAATCTTCAGATTAATTTGTTATGAAATTTTCAAATTTCTCGTTAAATTCTTAATTTTCAGAAACAATTTGTTATACAATTTCCCCAAATTATAGACGATTCTCTCGGGACACTTAGAGTTTCTGTTCACGAGTAAAAAACACACTGTATTGTTAAAATTGTCAAATTTCTATATTATTTGGTAGGATTTTTTATAAAATTATTAAATTCTTGATTATATTGTTCGTATTTTTTGGATAATAAATTGCGAAATGTATTCATAAAATTTTCAAATTTTTGATAACAATGCCAAATTTTAAAAAAAATTAATTTTAGAAAAAATATCATTTCAAAAAAAGGTTTTTATTCAAAAATTTATGTCAGAATATAAAGCAAGAAATTAATTCGTAAAGCAATTATAATATCACAGATTCAGGAGACATTCGTTTTCGTGACATGTCAGCGACCACTAGCGGGCAACACTTTTTGGTGGAAAGTTTGAGACGTCATTGTTATTTTTTGACCGATTTAGGTCTAGTGAAAAAAAAATTTCTTACCAAGTTTCAAATTGATAGTTTTCCTTAATAAAAATAAGATTTTGTAGTTTAAAAACGTCTGCTATCCTTATACGTTACTCGTATATAAAAGTTGAATCCGTTTCACAATGTAAAAACTTCATTTGCATCCAAAATAATTTTATTCCTAATATGTTAGTCCGTATCTGCGAAATTCAAAAGGCCTTCCGTATAATTAAGATTTGGCTTTATCTACGAATGCAGCCCGATCCATGAAATTTCCCTTCGTATCTACAAAATTTTAAACATTTTCTACGATTTTAGCCATTTTTTCAATTAAATTCATATCGCACAATTTATTTTATATAAGGATTGAAAGAAAAAAGGGATGGAGCGAGTGCGTCTACCCCCTCATCCCATCCCCTTTTGTCCCTTTTTGAGGGGATAAAAAGCGGAGAGGGATGGAAAATCGGAGGGGGATGCATCCCTTTTGGAGGCGCTGGTCACTACTTACATGAAGATTACGCGAATCGATGGCGAGATTTTTGAAAACCCCCGCTTAAAAGAGATATCGCAGAAACGTTTCTTGAATTCGACTTCACTGAAACAAGCTCAATAGAAAGTTTTTTTTTACCGTATACCGGATAATTCCCACTCTCCAACCGGAAAATGGCGTTATCTTCAATAATTACCACCTTCGAACATTTCATTTGGATTAATTTTGGTGAATGTTTCAATATACTTTTTGACATTTATACCGCCTGGGGTTTCAAATTACATTTCTCATTTTTATAATTATTATGATATCGATATAAAAAGATAAGTGACCTTGGTAACTTTTTTTAACAAAATTTTGCAGAATAGTATCCTAGGGTGGCAAATACCAAAGCTCTACCTTAGGTTTAAGCAAAAATAGCCGCCCCTATTGTTCAGGCAATACTCTTATGTATTAAAATAATAAATTCAATTTAATTTTTTTTTCTTCACCCTTTAAAAGTGGCCCATACTCGAATTATTCGAAACTAAATGTCCCAAATCTCATCGTGGCTTTATTAGACATGGGTTCCTTGGATTTCGTTCCAGATTCCTTTTTATCAATCGGCTCCTGGCACAAGAAAGAAAATCCCCTTTGCGCCCCACGAGATCAATAGTATACTTCTTTCGTCAGCTACTTTTATCTGATGAAATTGCTTCTTAGAATTTCACCAGGGCAGAATATAACTTCGTTGAATCGAGTTCAAAGTTTTTAACTCCGACGGTTTGGCGTTTTGTGCAGCCTTTGGCTGACGTGGCAAAAGTATTATCACATCATTCAGATGCAACACCAGAAAGTACAAAACCATTGCGCTTGTTGTAAGTCCGAACCGAATAAAGAAAAAATTTTATTAGATTTGAGTAAAATTATACAAATTCTTACGGAAATTTTTAAATTGTACCAGAAACGCAATATACAAATGACAATCCTTCATGAAATTATATGAAACAGTGAAAGATGAAATTTTTTAAATTTCAAATGTAAAATTTGCAGTTTCTTTTAAACGTTGCGATTATTAATTAATCATCTTCCGAAATGAGACAGAAAAATAAGTTTGAAAAACATCGAGTATTTGGAACAAAAAATATTGCAATCAGGCTTCAGATGCTTGCCAAATTAAAGGCCTGATTGGTTTTGCTATTTTTTCCTAGAATAATACAGCGACACGAGTAGTTTACTACTATTGTCTCTGTTGTTTATTAAATCAGGTTTATTATTGTTATAAAAATTCCTTAATAACTTTTCTATATTAAAATTTTTCATGTAAAAATGAACTTCATTGTTCAGCAGGGGCGTTGTCTGGGATCAAACGGAGGAATTTTCTATGAAATTTTTTCTTTATAGTTGAACACTTATTTATAGTTACATGTACATGAGAAGTTTAGCTGTCGATGTTGGTAATATGCAACGAGTAATGAAGTAGCTAGTTTAGTTCACCAATATACTGCTGCTTTGCGATGAACATTCGAACTCATGATCCTTTTGAACGGAACTCCATCTCAAAAACGCTTACTATCTTTTAGCGCGTGTTCGAATCCAACTTATGTTGTCTTAGTGGTTATTGATATTTGAAATGATTATAGGCAAGGGTCTTGATAATGGAACCGCTAAATTTTTTGGTTGTTATCACTCAAGCAATCAGTGAAGACAATCACTTAGACAACATCGGTGGGATTTGAACACGCGCTGTAGAGATTAGTAAGCGTTTTTGAGATGGAGTTCCGTTCCGAAAGGATATATACAGTTACTTAGGGGGTGACATTTTGCTTGCACTTTTTTTTTTTACAAAATCAGTGCATTATGCACGATTTTGCAGCGTGTGAAATTAAGGGGGTGTGGGCTCGTAATAAGAGGGGTTTGAGCGGTTATTAAGGAGGGGTTGGGTGGCTAATTAAGGGGGTTTGGTATCGCAATTAGGGGTGGTGGTCCCTAATTAAGGGGGGGGGTGGTCCCTAATTAAGGGGGGTGGTCCTAATTAAGGGGGGTGGTCCCTAGATTAAGAAAAAACATACGGGTGGTGGTCCTATTAAGGGGTTTTGTCCCTAATTTAAGGGGGGGTGGTCCCTATTAAGGGGTGGTCCCTAATTAAGAGGGTTTGGCTGCCCTTATTAAGGGGTTTGTCCCCAATTAAGGGTCCGGCCCAAATTAAGGCGGTTCCGCGCCCTAACCCGCAAAAATTGAAAGTTCATTTATTGATAAATAAAAGTTAAATGTTCAAAGAATAAAATGCTTAGTTAAATTATTTCCCACGTGATGGCTTTTGTATTCCGGCCCTAAATTGGATGCAATTGGCTGGGATGTTTCATTTTGAAGTCCCATTCGTCGGCCGCGAGATCAGCTTAAAATAATTTTAATTTCAAATAAATTTCTTGATTTTCAAACAAAAATTTTTCTTAATATAAATCGATATCAGAAAAATCGACTAAAAATTAATATTTTTGTACCTGTGTTTTTTGTCTATAAGGACAGGTGAGGATTTTTCCCACAATCGATCCTAAGCTAATGTTTCCAAATTTTCCTATCAATCTGTCCTTAGGTAGCATATTTTTTAAGGGGAACCCACCCTTGTCGCGTCGAATAACTCGAAGCGGCACATAATAGATATCGACAAACCGTATTTTTGGTTCATGAGCCAACGTAAATTTGTGTTGATACGAAAAAATTCAAACCAAAATCAAAAAGCCTAGTTGCCATATAATATGGCCCCATATTTTTCTCCAAATTCCTTATAGACGAGAAATCACAGTATATTGAGCTGCGAAATCTTCTTACTACCCATTTCTTGTCTTGAGGTGATAAATCGGTATAAGCCTTGCTTGAAATTTCTCACGAATTTCATTTCGTAGAACTATTTTCGAATGAATGGTCTCTCAACGGCAAATTCCATGCAATATGAAAGTTCTTTCAAAATCGACAAATCGTTTCAGATAATCAATGTCACTTCGTTTCTAAACCAGAGTGATAAATTTCGTTTTAAGATGTGTAGATGACATAAGAGGCGCGTTATCACCCTGTATCAAGTTTGAAGCATGTTAATGTCCCTTCAGCCTTTATTTAATCAGATCGAATACCCCGAGAAATTCGATCTTTATCCATTTTAGGAAAGATTTGAGTTCGCTTTATTTTTAATTCGTAAAATTGAAAAAAAATGAATATTATTAAAATTTCACGCATTTTGTACTCAAATTTTTTGTTTTATGTCAAATCTGTGAATAAAAACGAAAAAAATAGCCACTTTAACTTTTTTCATGCATGTTTACATATCTTCTGAATGCTGTTTGAAAATCATAACGTGTTCCATTTGTTATTTTTTGTCGACTTTTAGAAAATATTATGAAAATTTTTCCCAGCAAATCAAGTCCAAAATTTTTTATTTCGGGTTTTGTTTTGAAAACTCTCCATAAGAAATCATGCAGAATCACATATGAATAGTTTGTATCTATTAAATCGCCCGATGTGTGGGCTGATGTCAACTAAACGTAGTCGACGCGAATCATGTTGAAACTGTTGATTGAAATTTTAACACTTGACTGTAACACTCGATAAGTGCCATGCAGCACTTGAATCTTTTTAGAAATATTTATGGTTGTTGTGAAAAATTCGGTAATTGGCAAATCTTCCTGCTGTAATAGGGCGGTCACTTTCTCTTTGATATTAGAGCATTTTTGAATATCAACAAAACGCATCTACAGTTCCAGAGCCCATATACTCCTATTACCTCATGTATATGTATGGATATAGTCTTTTTTCCCTAACTCTTTTCAATTACGCCTTTTTCATTGGAAAAAAACTTTATATTTGAAGAAATTTCGACGTTGCAGAGTAATAGAGAACTAATTAGCGGGGGATTAACCCGAATATGAATCCCTATGAAGTTATGATTAATATCGTCTTTAAAAAAATCTTAGTGGTGTTAAGGTGGAAGATGGATGTACAAGTGAAAAGTTGTTTTTTATATTTTTAAAACTATAGTTAATCTCCTGCTTTTAATCTTTGGTTTTTAAATCAACCACAGCTGTATTTTACTCATGAAATAATATTTATTTCACCCTAATAATAAACTTCAAAACTTCATTTTTAAATTTTTGTTTATTTGAAAATCATTTTGCAGATATTGATTTTACAGTAGGAACTACAAAAATTGACCAAGAATTAATCGACAATTGATTAAAATTTTCCATTTTTTGGACCGGAAATCAATCAAAATATTTTGGCATTAAAAAATTAAATTGAGAACAGACGAGATAGATATAACAAAAATTAGAGAATACTATATAAAGAAAAAACTTGAACAAAGTCTTATGCCCGAAAAGTTTCAAATTCTCCAGCGTTGGCCTAAATTTTCGAAAAAAAATGAGAAATGATCATAAATTAAATTTTGCCTTCATCGTCATGGTCCATAATAGAACTGTCGGAATAACTTTTTAAGTCCGAAAATGACAAAGCGTAATGAATATTTATTTCTACATCACATTTATCATTATCGGAAAGATAAGAAAAATTTTGAATAATTTCGAGAAGCTGAGTTTACCGAATAATTGTTTTCCGTGCCCTAGGATTAAGATAATTATTTGTTACTTTCCAATTTAAAAGATGGCAGGCCCTCACGAAATTAATTTTTTCCAATACCACACAAAACTTTTGAAGTTCGATTAAGAACTTCGAGACAATAAGTCGTGGTATTGAAATACCCATACTGTGAAATATCTGTATTAAAATTCAAGAAATCATAAGAATATTTTGCGTCTATTTCAAAATAATTTTTAAAAAATAATTTTCAATTAATTCTTGAATTTTTGCGTTTGAAGGCGTTAACAGTGGAATTATTCGATCATAAATGTGAGGAAATTATGATTTGAATGGAATAAAAGTGCAAAAAAAAGTTCCGCGCAATAACCGCCAAGCAGTTTTCAAAAGAGGATTTTTTTTTCGAAATTTTGACCGAAAGTTTTTATCATTTTTTTGCGCCAATTTCTTTGTACGTGAACGGAACAAAGTTTTATTTTTGTTAATGGAAAATTATTTTGAGAGATTTTAATACAGCTGCTTCACAGTCCAAACGAAAAGTATTTGGAAATAGTTCACGGCCAATTTTTCATAAAATTTATCTTTTAAAATTTTGAAAAGTTCATCATATGTCGATGAAAGGCGATTTTTCATGAAACTAAAAATTATTGGATAGGAAAAAGTTTTGTTATCAACTTCGTATAGAACTGAAATAACGTAAATTTGATGGAAATCTAAATTTTTGCATATATGGAAAGTGCCATCAGCAAACAAATTTTGATGAGGTCTTTAGAAAAATAAGCTCTTTTCTAAATAAAATATAATTTGGAGTTCGGTGGTATGCTGATGGTGCAAAAGTTCATTTTGAAATTAATTTGGTCATTTCGGTGCTTTCCCCAACGGTTCTTGCACTGGCTGGAACCCCATTAATAAGGTCTTTTTATTAATCTTACAAGTTTACGACTGCAAGAATTTGTTTCAAGTTTTTATCTCTAAAAATAAGGACTTTCAATTTTGGGCCATATTTAACTTCTACAGACATTGATCTGGCTGTAGTCTCTAACTCACTCTGTCCAGTTAATAAAGCGAGTGATGTGTTGTGTTCGCAAAAATCACTATGTAAATGATCATAAAAATTTGTTTTCACAAGTATGAGGTTTACTATTATGTTCAAGAACTGTCCAATTTTCTTAATTTCGAAGCGCCTTATCTGCAAAATCGATGAAAAATTTGTCACGAAATTTGTCTTTGTTTTTGATATGCATTTTTTCAATTTTGACGAAGTTTTCATGAAGTAAGAATTTGTGAGTTGCTTTGCATTTTTTGTCGAAGCAAATCATCGTAACTGACTTTTTATTCACTTTATTGATAGTGACATAGCAAAAAAGTCTCCAATTTTAAGGTGAAAATTCAAATTGCACGATTTCTCTGACCACTGGATTATAGCATAAAGATGTGGCAATATAAGTTCTCCAAGTTTATCGTCTCTGGCATTTATGTTATTGATGGTAAAAAATTCCATTTTTTAAACTTTAAAAACTTAAGTTTCAGACTGATAGAATTTGCAAAGAATTGCTGGCTTAAATATAACATTTACCGCTAAATTAACGGTTAATTTTGAGTAATTTAAGGCTATTTTTAGTTAAAATTTTGTCAATTAAACTAGTAGTTTAAACTTCATAGTACAGTACATATTTTAGTTTCAACTGAGAATGAGAATAACCCTGGGATTAGCACCTCCCTTTGATATTTTTTTGTGCAAAAATGAGCGAGCAGTCAATGATTTGAGTCACGTGGGGGATCAACGCCTTCTCTGATCCTTAAAAATGGGCGATCAGACGAGTCTTCACCCCCTTAAGGCTTAAGGTGTTAACGATCACATAGAATCACTTTTCGTACAATGCTCCAACATTACCTTCTGAATTGTTAAATTTAATTCGAATTATTTTCGTTAGAAATTGCAAAGTTGAGTCGTTTAATTAATTTGATAATTAAATTCAAAAATTGAGAATAAACATATTAATTTAGTCATTCTATTAATTCAGGCTTTTTTGTTATGTTTTGAAAAGTTCAGATTAATATAACCCCCCAAATTGTTCGCTTGTTGTGTAAGGTTCTATTGTATGTGGGCACGCCTATGTGTGGGGGACCTCCAAGTCCCCCTGCGTGTGTTATATGTGTTTGTATGTGGGCACGGCCTATGAGTGGTCGTCGCATTTTAACAGTTTTTTCATTGGCCAAGTGTCGCAACAGTACAATCGTTGGACCAAATATAAGTGGTCCAAATATTAATAGGAGAATCATTATCAACATGAAAATTTCATTAATATGAAAGTTTTTTTTCATGAAAAATAGAGAAAAACAGCTTTTTAAGGAAAAATTGACCTTCAATTGAGTTAATATGAAAAAATTTCCTGATTTTTTAAAGTAAAGTAGCCTTCTACACCCGCAATTTTATATAGATTTTTTAGATAAATAAATTAATTTAAATTGCGTGCCAAATGGCACAAACCGTGGTTCACAAGCAAGTGTTGTAATTTCATCAGTTGTTCAGAAACGACCCTTCATCGGTTGAAATACGCGAAATCAAATATACCAGACATAACACGAACTGATTCGGTATGATTTTTTCAATTGGAGAATTTAAAAAAGCATTAATTTAAATTTTTTGGACTTGATTTTGTTAAATTTTTCATAAATTTTCTAAAAAAAGTCGACAAAAAATAACAAATGAACACGTTATGAGTTTTCAAACAGCTTTCAGAAGATATGTAAACATGCATGAAAAAGTTAAAGTGGCTATTTTTTTCGTTTTTATTCACAGATTTGAGAAAAAAAAACAAAAAAAAATTTTGAGTGAAAAATGCGTGAAATTTTAATAATATTTTGAACAATTTTTTTGACAATTTTACGAATTCAAAAATAAAAGTTCGAACTTCAAATCTTTCCTTAAATAGATAAAAATGATTTTAATGAGCTGATACACATTTATTCTGGTTCATCTAAGGATAACAAGCACAAAACAATAAACCAACTAATTATTTTCGTAAGTGAAATTGACGCCAGTCTGCCACATCGCTGCCTTACCCCCTTTAAGCAGGTTCAAGTCTGTTGCGCATAATTTTCCGCGGCATTTAAATGATAATTCACAAAGTATATTTCGAATCCTACGCAACGTCTAGAATTTGGAAGTTTGTTTTTTTCACTAAAATCGCGTTTAATCTTCGAACGTCAGAAGGCCTTTTTTAAATTTTTCTCGGAAATATTTCTCAAGATAGTTCAATATTTTATTTGAATTCGTGATTTTAAAAATGCAAAAACATATAATTTTGCTAATTTTTCATCAGCTTCAGTTACAACCAGTTGTTTTGATAACGACAGACCATATCTGATCCTAACAACTTTTAAGTAGACATGTATTCTATTGGTTATGTTTAAATCAGCACTTGAATATTGCATTTGAAACTGTGTTAAAATAAATTTTTGCATTGTTTGTAATTTCAAATCAATCAGATTTGCTGGACTTCAACATTTTGGACAAACAAAACCCTTGGATGCCACAAAGCATAAATTAAAATTTTTTTTTAAATCGGGATTCAGATAGAAAAATTTATATAATATTTTGTTTCGCTGATTGCTTCAAAATTTTATTGCGAGTTGATTGAAAGGACCCATTATTGCCTTAGTACTATTTTCTGATAAGATAATTTTTCGACTTGTAAATGAAATAAAATGTTTACAAATTGGCCCAGTTTTAAGGAGACTCTTTCGTGTCTATTTTGAAACAATAATTTGCGTTTTAGAAATTCTGGGGCGACAATATTTTTTCATGAGTTCAACTTTCAAAAAATTTATTTGATCTTCGTATGGAAAAATTGATACATTCGAAAAAACATTCAATTTACTGAAGAAATAATGCGAAGCAGTAGTTCTTATCAATTGTCATTTAAGTTATCATTTAAGTTATATACATATTTACTTTAATAAAGTGATAATCAGTTTCAAATAATTTCGATTAACATCGAGAAAACTACAAATTTGTTTTCCTAAAAAACGTGATTTTCATGATATTTTCGAACTAATTTTAAAGATATTCTTTCTGATTCTTCAACAGACTATACTGAATCCGATAGGAAAATGCCGTAAAACAGATCACTGGGACTTTCATTGAAAATATATATATTACCTGGGGCATAGCATTGAGGTAGTCATCACGAGTTGAATTACCTTGTTTTAAAACTGTTTTTCAGAATTTAAACACGAAATTTCTGCAATTTTGATATTTTTGGTTTTTGAAAAATTTAACTCATCAACCTTGATCATGAAAAGAAGATGAATATTGATTTCTTATACAGTTTTTTTGGTGAACAGTGCTCAAAAAAGAGCCTTCTTACCGGTATCAGGTGCTTCCGTAGATTGTTTCTTCTAGCTTTTCACAAAATTTGTAGTCTTTTTTCAATTAAAACGATTTTCAAGCTTTTGTTTTTTCTTTTTGAAAAAAGTTCATCACGATTCGATGACTAAGCGGAAATTCGAGTCGGAATACTTTGCGTAAAATCTAAAATTTCAGTGTTGCGCACATTATTACTGATCGGTTGTAACGCAGTTAAAATGTTTGCTCCCAAGGTAACATTTAGTCATAACATAATTTTTTGTAATTACTTGTGATGTTGTTCAAGACCAGATTTTTCGGTTTGTTGTTAAATGATGTTTTCCGTTTCGTGTAGGAAATAGAACATTCAACAAAATTTATTTAGGTTTGAATAAACATTTTTGGATTTCAGTTTGACACTGGCATATTAAATATCCTTTATAACACTGTGGTTGAGAAAGCGCTGTTGGGATATTTTCCTAGTATATTGAATTTAAAGGGTTTTAATNTTAAGATGATTATTTGTTACTTTTCAATTTTTTTGGACAATATATTCTTCTTTATATTGCTTTAAAAGGTGGCAGGCCCTCACGAAATTAATTTTTCCATTACCACACAAAACTTTTAAAGTTCGATTAAGAACTTCGAGACTATTAGTCGTGGTATTGAAATACCCATACTGTAAAATATCGGTATAAAAATTCCAGAAATCATAAGAATATTTTGCGTCTATTTCAAAATAATTTTTTAAAAAATAAATTTTAATTAATTTTTTGAATTTTTGGCGTTTTGAAGGCGTTAACAGTGGAATTATTTGATCATAAATGTGAGAAATTATGATTTGAATTGAATAAAAGGGCAAAAAAAAAGTTCCGCGCAATAACCGCCAAGCATTTTTCAAAAGAGGATTTTTTTCGAAATTTTGACCGAAAGTTTTTATCATTTTTT
>SCLH01000146.1:196423-206811 GCA_004367855.1 Oikopleura vanhoeffeni
ACTCACACTGAAATTGGCTACATTATAAAGTAAAAACTTTGGAAACTAAATTGTTTGAAAACATTTCGACTTAAAACCAAAGTTACGGATAAAAAAGTGATGCACGCCGCTCTTATTGACAAATCTTTTGACAATAACAGCATTGGTGTGGCTTCACTGTAACAATAACTGTGAGAAATTCTTGAGTATTTTTTATTTGATTCATATCGATTCACATCGATTCATATTATTTGATTCACATATAGTATATAGTATAAAGTAAAAAACGGCGAAAGTTAGTATTTTTGATCAGAAAACATTTTTTTGACGACAATTCCCATCATTTTTGAAATGGTTGTAAATTTAAACTGATTCAAAGTTTCAAAATCCGACTTAAAAGTTTCCGAAAATAGATTGAACTGATTTTAAAAGGCTTGGCAAATAGTATTAATCTAATATCAGCTTAGCTAAATATAACAAACATAACAAATTTAGTGATTTATTATTTTTATACACTTTTTTTGTGAAAAGAGATTTTTGTTATCAAACATTCCCACCAGAGTCTAGGCTTGAAAAAAAGCTTACCCCGTTACAACAATTTTTGGCCCCTAAACAATAATAAATATCGATTAAATATACAAAGAAAAAAAGTCTCGAAAAAAAGCGAAACTCATATATATTAATGGATATAGTTAATAACAATAATATCGGATCGATTGATCTATTAATTCCAATCGGATCGGATTAACCTCTATCAAAATACCGCCTGAATCGCCGGATCGAACTGGCAAAAATGATTCGATTCAATACTTGCAATACAATTCGATCTAATGCTGCCGAATATATANAAAACTTCGGAGTTTAAAGTGAAAATATTTATATATCAACCAACTTTAAAGAATTTTAGCTTTTATTTTCAAATTTCCTCGGCCACCCTACTGATGACGTTTAAAATTATCTCATTGTTGTTCAAATTTGACTGATCAATTTGCACTTTTTCCAAATAATTTACATTAAGACCAATTTGGGTACGAAAAAAGAAAAACCTTCTTAATAAAAATAATTCAGACCAATTTTGGTACAAAAGAAGGTTATCCTTCTTTCGTACTCAACAAGGCAATATATAAATTACGNAGCCACTTTTTCAGCCAAAATTTTTAAAAAATTCGGCTCTTAAAAACGACTTATTCGATTGCGTTCTTAGATAATTCGAACTAAGCACAAATATTCAGAGAAAAATAATTTAAAAAAATTGCCCGAATCAGACCATTGTTTCAAAAACTTTTCAACAAAAACTGATAATTAAAAATTTTCAGTAATCTCAAAAAAAAATTACAAAAAAAAGATCTGATGAAGACTTATTTATTTACCTTCTTATTCACTAGATAATTGTTCTCAGTTTGAGCTATTAAAGTCCCGTAATAGATATAAAAGATGGAGATCACTAAGCCCCTCAATTTGCGTTTGCGTTTGACCCGCTTTAGACCAATGAGAGCACCGGATTTTGCTTTTTTAACCAATAAGAGCTTCAAAAATAAGTTCAACAACGAACGCGACGGCGAGGGCCTAAGCAAGCCGTTTTTAGATATAATAGGGACAAAAAAAGAAGATTGACCAATTGGGATACAAAAGAACAACCCCGAAAATACTATTTCAAATGCTTACCGTGTTTCCCAGTCTCCAGTATTATCAGTAGGATTGTCATTATTAATCCACAAAGTCCATTCATATCCTTTTTGATCACAATGAAGATTTCCTTTTCCCCACTTAGGACAGCACCAGGAAACTTCGAAATCAGCACACATGTTATATGCATCATTTTGGCAGACAAAACCTTCTTGAGTTGAAATTCTCTGGAAAGCGTCAGGGCTTTCGGTGCCATTAATTCCTCGCGCCTTAATTCCTTCTGGTTCTTCACAAACTTGATACGATGGGAAGGATGTTTTCACTTCCATATCTCCAAGACCTGTGGGGTCATCAACATCTAGCCATGATCCCCAGGAATAACCATATGATCCACAAGTTCCTGAATAGGGTTTACCGTATACATTTTTGGTGGAGAATTTTAATTTTCGCGAACGTTCTGTAGAATTTTCGGGCATATAAATTAAGGGCCCCTAACTGACAGATCGTGACTATTTGAAAAATGCGGAATCCGAGCATTTTATTGATTGATCTCTTCCAAATATGACCAATGAAATGGACCTATTCTGCAGTACAGGGTTTTAATTGGGTGATAGCATCCCGCGTTGTTTGTATCATTTAAATAGTCACGATCTGTTAACTAAGAGCTCTTAATACATATCCCTTTATCACTTTTTGGTTGGAATGCGTAGCCACAACGTTAAAATCACACGTTAAAAAGAGTAGTGGCTACGCATTCTAACCAAAAAGTGATAAAGGGATATCAGGGCCAACAATTATTTTAAACGCTAAACTATCGTACACTTTGTAAATTACATTAACATTTTGAAAATCAATCAAAACTACATAATACTCTGTCAAGAGATTGAAGACTTACCTTCAGTAGTTGTAGGACAGCAATAGCTGACTTGATAGTCTACACATCCGGTAAGACTTTCTGAATTTTCATCATTGATGCACCAAAATCCGACGTCATTATCGATATGAGTCATATTATTAAAATCTGATCCATCAACAGTTTCCGCTTTCACAGCAGTTGGGTTTGCACACATTTCATCAGATCTTAATTCCCAGTCTCCTGAGTTATCTGGAGAATCCACATTGTAAAATTTAGTCCATTCATATCCATTATCGCAGAGACCGGTGGCAGTTTTTGGACAACAAAATTCGACAGTGAAATCTTCACATAAACCACCTTCTTGTTCAGTGTTGACACACCAGAAACCAAGGGTTAAGTCGATATGAACTGGCCAAGAACCGGCGCCAGTTTCAGCAGCAGTAGCTCGGATACCAGTAGGACTGACGCAAGCTTCATTGGCAGTGAATTGATGAAAGTATTCGAAGTCTCCATTTTCATCTGGAGTGTCTATTATTGAGTTACCTTTTTTATGTCAAGTTTAAACCTCTAGGGGTGGCAGAGCATTTTTTTGTCATCAAAAAACTATAAATTAGATTAAGTTTTCTCCAAAAATTTTTTTTTGTCAAAAAAATATTTTGAAGACAACATTAGTTTGATGAAAAAGTTTTTGACTAAATAATTTTCACGACAAAAACACAATAAAAACACAATATACAGCACGAGTTTTAAGTGGCGCCGAGAGTCTCGGCCCGAGACTTCGAAACTATGCTTTTTGTGTTACAGGCTTTAAATCTGGCCAAATCAAGGAAAATCTTGACGAATAACTTTTTGTCTTGGCGCTACTTAAGCTACTTAAAGCTCACGCAATAACATATATTATATGATGATATACCATAGCTACGCAATTTTAGGACTCAGTGTCGACAGGTGTGGTGAGGCTAGTGCTGCATATAATTAAGAGGCAGGTACTTTGTTATATAATAAACGTGATACATATCATCCGTTATAAACACAGGATTTAAAACAAAATATATTATAAGATATTTGAGAATAATTTAATAAAATGAATCAATTTTGTAAATTAATTTTAAAGTAAAATTTAACACAAAGGAAGGTCTACCAAAAGATGATCTTCGGGAATTTGAAAGTCGGTTGAAAATTCTGGAAGATATGTCTGAAAGACATTGACAATACCAAATATGAAATACAGAATGACGACTTGCAGTCATTA
Organism: Oikopleura vanhoeffeni; assembly: GCA_004367855.1. Classification (NCBI taxonomy): domain Eukaryota; kingdom Metazoa; phylum Chordata; class Appendicularia; order Copelata; family Oikopleuridae; genus Oikopleura; species Oikopleura vanhoeffeni. The sequence goes on from SCLH01000146.1 coordinate 200,137, forward strand.
TTAAATAATGACCACTGGTCGAAAATTTTCAAAATTTCTTTAAAAAAATTTCAGAATTTCTTTAAAANATATATATCAAGATACTTCTAGTGATTAATTCTATATACCAATAACATTAAAAGACCTGCAATAAAGTAAAAGACCTTAAAAGGGTCACAAAGAGTCTACCCTTAAAATCTGGCCCTAGTTCAAAAGTCATAAAAGTGAACGGATTGTGTGACTTGACGAACAAAATATCACGGAGTTCTCTGGTCATTTTTTGCCATTTTTACAGCCAACATTCTTATATATATTTTTTGATAGCTCAAACTGAGCACAAATATTTCGTTAATAATACAATGATAATAAATTAATCAAAATCAGACCATTTTTTGATTTTTTTCTGTGATAACTAAAATTTTAAATTATCAGTTTTAATTAAAAAATAGAGAATAATGCCATGATTTAAACCATATTTATCACTTTTTTTTTCCAAATATTTGTGCTATCTAATAACTCTATCGGATGAGTCGATTTCAAAAGCCTAATTATATCCCCTATTCAGACTTTTGTTGATATCCCGGCCCTACTACTTAAAAACACACTACGTTTCCTAATCAGGGCCGGGATATCAACAAAAGTGTGAATAGAGGATAAACAAATGTTGGCTGAAAAAAAGTGGCAAAAAATGACCAGAGGGCCCGTATTTCATATCATAAAAATTCCAAATTTTTTAATCATTAACACCTGGCAGTTGTTGTTGGTGTTTTTGTTGAAAGTATCTGTTGAGTCGAAGGTATCTCTTGTGTTCATAATAAAAAATAAAGGTTCCATTTTTTTTAAGTGAAGTCTGCGAAAAATACGCTTACAACCCCCTTCCCCTCGATAATCCCAGGATAGAAAAATCAAATTCACAACAGAATATTTTTGACACTTGTCAAAAGTTTTTCGATAACAATAAGCATACCAATCATTCTACTATTAAACCATTAAAGTGAAACGAAGACTCAGAGCTGATAAATGGAGCCGCTATAAACGCCGCTATAAAGTCTCATATATATAAACGAGATATTTAACATATTATTATTTAACTCAGACTCCATCTCACTCTTACGCCCACGTTGACACTATGACACTCACTTTTTAAGAAGGTAAAGCCCCGTACCCGTAAAAAACATTTATTATATTGTGAGATTTCCTTTTAAATATGAATAAGTTATACGGTGGTTATTTCACTATTCTCGAAAAGGTAATTATGACGAAATTCATGAGTGGCAAAAATCTCATATAAAAATCATTTTCGATATAGCGATATATTATGCTTAGACGTGAGATTAAGATGGACTCTGGGTTTACTAAGATATCGTTTTTAAATTTTATATAAAAATTTTAGTTGCTAATTTTACGTTAGAAAAATTTCATTTTTTCAAATTGAAAAAATAACCCATTAGGTGTTGTTTCCGAAATAATGTTGACCCAAAACCCACAAATTTGCAAAAGTTATTTGATCGGATCAAAATGATCTTTTGAAAAAAATGTCGTTGTACAAGATTTGTACCACAAGCGGAATTTCCTCTAATTTTTCGGAAAACTCACTCTTCGATATAAAATTTTGATCAATACAATAATTAAAAATCAATTTTTAGAAGTTACGTCAAAAAGCAAATTTTTACTCGTTGGGTCATTTCTTTTACATTATTCATTCTTATAATAAATAGACGGCAGGTCACTTTTACGATAACGAAAAACCTCGCAGAATATTTTTTTATTCCGAAAATAACGATCTGGTCATAATGACAACATATCACCCAACTTTCAGAAAATTAAAATTAGTAAAAAATAATACAAAAAAATCCAACATTATCAGCTAGAATTAACATGAAAGTATAGGTGAAATTATAAAATAAGATGAAGTTTAAGAGGGTTTTCAATGGCCAATTGACGCAAAAGTACAAATCGTTGGACCGAATATCACCTTTTTCTGATATATTTGAAGAAAAATCTTGCATCCTCAAAAAAATCAAAACTGACTAATGGCTCGTCCAATCAGAAACGTTGTACAAAACTGACGGAATTTTCTTTCAAAATGTATCTACTCCCTGATAAATCAGCGGTAATCTGAAGCCGAATGGGTAGTCAGCTGAAATTGCAAACTCTCTCCGCAAATAAACGGTTTGCCAGATTCGTTCTGTACTGATATCGGGAACATCGCCCTGCGCTCGCTTTCCTCGCCTACGCGATGAGCGAAATGTAAAAAAAATGAATTTTTAGACCACTGAGCGTAATTTTTAGGGCGATGTTTCAAAGATCAGTATTGTTTTGCATTTAAAAATGTGTATCTTAGTTTGCATTCTAGGCTTCCCGTTCAAAAGAATTGTGTATTACAAAACAGTTGGTTGAGGATATAATAAATGAAAAACGTTAACCAAAAAACACTATATTTTCAATTAATTATTATTAGTTTCGTAGATACGGGCTTCGTAAATAAGGGCGTGTTGCCTGTTTCATTTTCTGGTTATCACAAGTTTTCTTAATTGATCAAGTTATTTTTAGATCTAACCGATTAAGTGCTAGAAACTATAAAACTTTCCTAATTTGACGAAAATATTTACCTCAAAAGCAAATTTTTAATTAGTCGAAACAGAAAAACCTAGCAAAATATTCTGTCTTTAAATACCCATTTGGTCATAATGAAAATTAATACTTTCAGTAAATAAAAATTTTCAAAAAATTAAAAAAAATACAGTTTGTACTTTTTTCACTCGCAAAGTGAAAATTGTCCTTTAGCTAATTCGGAAATTAAAAATGGTAAATAGGTGGATTTTATTTAAACGCCAAGCTAAAGCCGATCGCAAGGCTTGAGAGATGAAATCCACAAGTTACTATTTTATTGGCCGTAATTACCTCAAGGACATTCTTACTTCGCAAGTAAAAAAGGACATACTGTGGCTACTACTAGAGTATAGTTGGATTCACGAAACTTTTATTAAATAGTTTAGAAGTAAAAAATCTTGATTTTGAGATATTTAAGAACTATAAATTTCTATTCCCTTTATCATTTTTGGTTAGAATGCGTAGACTATCCTTTTAACGTGTGATTTTAAGTTGTGCTTTACGCTCTAATACCAAAAAGTGATAAAGGGATATGTGAAATAATAAAATCAAATAAAGCTAAATAAATTGAAAATAATTTATGTCATTATTATTCCAGCTATTTATTAAACTTATTCTTACCCTTCCTGATTCTGTGTCTAAATCCCGTTCAAATTTGTTTGTTTTAAATTTTATATGATTATTGTTGGGGGGTTATCCATATGAAAAGTTTGAAAAGTCCTGGAATCGAACCCAGGTGAACGAAATCATGATTTGACCGCTTCACCACTACGCGCAACTGCTCATATATAAAACTGGCTAGAATATAAAGATTATGACGTGAAAACTATCACACCAACATTATTTTTTTGATATAGAAATTAACTGAGAATAAAAATTTATCGGAAACAATATATTTTCAATTTATCATTATAATTTTCGTGAATACATGAATATTTAAAAAGGACGTGTTGCCTGTATCATTTTTTGATTATTAAAAGTTTTCTAAATTATTCAAGTTTTCTTTATATGTAACCGATTAAGCACAATAAAACTTTGGAACGTAAATAATTTGAAGTTAAAATCTTTGTCGAAATTTCGAATGATAATCTAAAAGTTAATTAAATTTGTATCTGGTCACCGCCAGCATGGTGCATCAAAAACCATAAAAACTGATGAATTCATCTGGCTTTCAGTGAATTTGTCTTGTGCTGCATTTGTGTGATTTTAACCAACTGTAGAATTAATTAATCTACTTATTTTCCAGCTTTTTCCTATTTTTATTTTAGTAATGCTTATATTTTGAATTTGAAGTTCAAATATTCGCTTGTTTTTTTCAATTTTCTGAGAAAAATTAAGGAATTCACTCGATTTTTATACTTTATGAAATATTTTCCTTCATTTTTGTACTATTGATTTTTGTACAATTCTTTTGATACATATTTCGCATAAAACTCGTGGCTTTTTTGGATTAAAACTTTATAACCGTGGCTTATTAACGTATGTGGTGAATATAATGTTAGATTCCAGACCAAATGGTTTAGTCAAAACCCTATTTTTGTTTTTGGGCATTATCGTTAGAAAAGTTTATCCATAAATGTGAAGCGTTTTTCGACGTCATTTATTTTTCTTGATTTCTCAAATACGATTATATTCAAAAAATTTAGCTAGCACCTGATCATTTTCATGATGATTGGCTCGCGTTCATCAATTTTGTGATGATTTTGCCATGTGAAAAAATTAAAAAATTCTAGATACACAGCATGTCACATTTTTGCTCATACCTATATATTCAGGGTCGTAATATTCTTAGATTGCGGAGCTAACGTAAAAACATAACGTTTAATTCCAAACCGTAGGTGCACAGATTTACATGCTTATTGACAGTTGAGCGGGTGCGACATATTCGCAAAAAGCTAAACACAACAACAAAAAAAAAGAGCAATGTGACATACTGAATAATACAGATTCTTCGGCATCTTTTCCAGGGGAAGTTCGATTGTACCTGACTATCCATGGGCTTGAGAATGCTGCTGATGGCTGATCTGCCTACTTTTCTGTTCGAAAAAAAACTGTCTCCAAAATAAGAGCTGTAAGAGTTAATAACGGGTCGTTCTAATTTTATTCAAACTTGCCTTTACCAATATCGTTCTATAAAACGAAAGTGAAACACATCCTCGAATATAATAAATTCCTTACTTTGCCTGACTTTATTAAGAATCGCGGAAATAATTCCAGAAAAGTTCGTTCAAAAATAAATAACAAGAAATTAATTATATACAAAATTGCCAACATTTAAATGAAATATCTCTGCAACCAGGGGTCGGATAACTTGATGGATCGATTAAAATTGATCGGATCGATTAAAATTGATCGGATCGACTTTTTTCCGTTAGCCGACCCCTGCTGCGAAAATTTTTTGTTTGAAATCATTATAAAAGACTATTAGTGAGAAAGAATGGACCTGTGTTTACTTTATGATTTTGACAGTAGGTCACTATATTATATTTAGAAAAATTGCTCATCTGTCAACAATTTCAACTGATGATTGTAACACTACAGGGGCCCGACATCGCCGAATTGCCAATATCGCCGATTTTTTTGAGAATTATATCTCAAATACCTTTTGAGCGATGATGACGTCTTTTACGATTGACTTTCTCAACTAGTTCTCAAAATTATTCGACATATGACGTCATTTCGAACGCCTACAGGTTTTCATTATTGACAAAAAATTAATTTGTTCCCATATCTCCGAATGTGCCAATTCGCCGAAATTTTTCGCAAAAACATTCGGCGATATTGAGCCCAATTTCGTAGATTCCTGATACTAAGAAGTCTTGAAACGACTTAGAATTATTTTCAATAAAGAAGATGCTATCTACAACGTTGTAGCAAAGCGTATGTGCAAACGTTGTTTAATACATATAAAAATATTTAAAGAAAATTGTACGGAAGTGATTATTCAAATAACTGTCTGAATAAAATTCTGCATTAGAAAACCACTCTTTAGCAAATGAATTTGTAAGCATAAATTTTATCAACCATTTTGTTGATAAGTTTATTTTTTATGAAAAAATATTAAATTAATTTACAAAGCGTTTTTTAAATTAACCATCTTAACCTCTTATCAAGCGAGACCTACATGCTTATAAAAGATAAGAACACTCGCAAAAATCTGTTTCAAAAAGTTTTTACTTTGACACATTACTGAAGATGAATAAATAAATTCGAAAGCTTGTTAAAAAATGTAGTTTTTACTATTACAATAATTAACCTCTTTTAGATATTAAATTCGTTAACAATAAAAATTTGATAATTTTTGTAAAATTTGTTTTTATAACGGCTTATAAAAAAGTTAATCGTGAACTTCCGGTTAGAAAAAGATGATAATAAGAGATTAAAAGCATTTTAATTGATAAATTCGCAATACCAAACATTGAGATCGAAAGGATTAAATTGGTAAAAATGGCCGGTTCCTTGATTTACTACACTTCCCATACTAAACCATAAATAAGCGCAAACGAGTATTTCAAATAAGTAAACCGGTTAGAATGAGACAACATCTTAAAAAATCCTGTTGTCTGGCATGATCTGATAAGTATCAAATTGTCTGGATTTGTCAATTTTCCAGCTGATATCATCACGGTACGTTAATTCAAGACATAGTTTTTTATTCAAAAGAGATAGATTAATTACGCTAACATTTCTGTACTATTAAAGGGCACTAGCGAAAATAAAATGATCACGTATTTTCAGAACAATGCTTTTAACATCTTAAAATTCAAGCATCTGAAGCTGACAATTTTAAATGTATTTTCTAGACTCAAATTCTGAATCTATTTGATTGTAAAACTTTATTATTCTGAAAAAAATTGACATGAATAGACAAATGCAAAACAGTTACCAATGTGTAGCTTTTGGGTTTCCCCGGGAGATTGAAACGCCCTTAATAACTAACCAACTGCGCTCGATTGGTTAAGCGTGAATCTCCTCGGAGAAACCACCAAACAAAAACACATTGGGTATATCAATAAAAACTTAAAATCATATTTTTTTCTAAAATGTTCCGATCCCGACCCGATATTTCAATCGGGCAACCGC
>SCLH01000146.1:206821-220420 GCA_004367855.1 Oikopleura vanhoeffeni
ATATTCATACGTATATATTCTTAGTATTTTGCGGGAGCTAACGTAAAACAATCAAAACGTTTTAATTCACAAACACGTAGGTGCTTCACAGATTTACATGCTTATTGACCAGTTAGCGGTGTCGATCATATTTCTGCAAAAAGCTAAAAATATGAGCAAAAATGTGACATACTGTAATATATACAGTACTTCTTCGGCAGATCTTTTTTTCCAGGGGAAGTTTTCGATTGTACCTGACTATCCATGTGGCTTGAGAATGCTGCTGATTGGCTGATTCGCCTACTTTTCTTTGTTCGTAAAAAACTGTCTCCAAAATAAGAGTTGTAAGAGTTAATAACGGGTCTTGTTCTAATTTTATTCAAACTTGTCCTTTATCCCAAATATGCGTTCTTTAAAACGAAAGTGAAACACATCCTCGAATAATAATTAAATTTCCTTATTCTTTGCCTTGACATTTATTAAAGAATCGCGGAAATAATTTCCAGAAAAGTTCGTCAAAAATAAATAACAAGAAATTTAATTATTTATCAAAAATTTGCCAATATTTAAATGAAATATCTCTGCGAACCAGGGGTCGGCATAACTTGATCGGATCGGATTAAAATTGATCGGATCGACTTTTTTCCGTATGCCGACCCCTGCTGCGAAAATTTTTTTTTTGTTTTGAAATTCATTTATTTAAAGACTAATTATTACAGTGAGAAAGAATGGGACCTGGTGTTTACTTTTATGATTTTGACAGTAGGTTCACTATATTATATTTAGAAAAATGATTTGTACGCACTCAGGGGGCGCCCGACATCGCCGAATTTGCCAATATCGCCGATTTTTTGAGAATTATATCTCAAATACCCTTTTGAGCGTCATGAATCATTTTTACGATTGACTTTCTCAAATCTAGTCTTTTCAACTTTTATTTGATCGCATTCGGTGGAGTATTTCATTCTACGCATTGAGGTGATTTACTTCATACGAATCTATTGTAAAATTCCTTATAAAATTCAAAAATTATTCGACATATGACGTCATTTCGAACGCCTACAGGTTTTTCATTAATTGAACAAAAAAATTAATTTTTGTTCCCATATCTCCGAATGTGCCAATATCGCCGAAATTTTTTCGCAAAAAACATTCGGCGATATTGAGCCCAATTTCGTAGATTCCTGATACTAAGAAGTCTTGAAACGACTTAGAATTATTTTTCAATAAATTGAAGATGCTTTATCTACAACGTTGTAGCAAAGCGTATGTGGCAAAACGTTGTTTAATAATTACATATAAAAATATTTTAAGAAAATTTGTACGGAAGTGAATTATTCAAATAACTGTCTGAATAAAAAAGCATAAATTTTTATCAACCATTTTTGTTTGAATAAGTTTATTTTTTTTATGAAAAATATTTAAATTAATTTGTACAGAAGTCCGTTTTTTAAATTAACCATCTTAACCTCTTAATTTCGAGGCCTACGATTGCTTAATTAAAGATGAAGAAACACTCGCAAAAATTCTGTTTCAAAAAGTTTTTACTTTGAACACATTACCTGAAGATGAATAAATAAATTCGAAAGCTTGTTAAAAAATGTAGTTTTTACTATTTTACAAATAATTAACCTCTTTTAGATATTAAATTCGTTAAAAATAAAAAAATTTGAATAATTTTTGTTAAAATTTGTTTTTTAAACGGCTTATAAAAAAAGTTAATCGTGAACTTTTCCGGTTATGAAAAATAAGAATAATTAAGGAGATTATAAAGCATTTTAATTGATAAACTTTTGCCAAATATCCCATAACATGAGATCGAAAGGATTAAATTTGTATTAAAAATGGCCGGTTCCTGATTTACTTCACTATTCCCATACTAAACCATAAATAAGCTGCACACAGAGTTTTATTTCAAAATAAGTTCAAACCGGTTAGAATGAGACAACAGTCTTAAAAAATCCTGTTTGTCTGGCCAATGATTCTGATAAGTATCAAATTGTCTGGATTTTGTCAATTTTCCAGCTGAGTCATCATCACGTGACGTTATATTCAAGACATAAGTTTTTTATTCATAAAGAGATAGATTAATTTTACGCTAATCATTTTCTGTACTATTAAATGGGGCACTAGCGAAAATAAAATGTATCCACTGGTATTTCTAGAACAATTTGCTTTTTTTAGACATCTTAAAATTCAAGCAATCTGAAGCTGACAAATTTTTTGTAACATGTATTTTCTAGACTCAAAGTTTCTGAAGTCTGATTTATTTTGTAAAACTTTATTATTCTGAAGAAATCTTGACAATGAATTAGAAAATTCGAAACTAGTATATATCAATAAAAATCTTAAAATCATATTTTTTTTCTAAAATGTTCCGATCCCGACCCGATATTTCAAATCGGGCAACAGCTTTGTGTTACCCCCTCCGATCTGTGTGGACTGGTGTCATAAATTAATTCGACTCATAGAATTTCATTTTTTGGTTCTAGTAGCTAGAATCTAGCTGTCAATTTTAAATACGATGATTTCCGAGAGAATTTTGTTATAAACATTCGATCATTAATATCACTTTTGCACTAAATCGTGTCAATTGTGTTCAAATAAGCAATAAACTCACTATTAGCTAAGGTACAACCTTACGCCTTATCAGTCACAAAAAAATTAAAGAGTTTTTGATTTTCTTATTTAAAGTTAATGCCCTTATATTTTTTATTTTTGAAAACAATTTTGGCAAATTTTGGCCACTTATTTGCTTCATTTACGAATATTCCCTCCGCGGAGCTCCGTTAAAAAAAATTTTATTAGAAAAGTTTTCAATAAAATGTTTTTCTAAGTGAGGTGATTTTGATGGTCAACGTTGTTCACCGAAAAGTGTTATCAAGAAGTGGCTCTCATTTCCGAAATAACTGGTTTTGTGAATAGTGGCTTTTAAGGGGTACTTTTTGAGCAAGATACAAATCTGCGACCGTCTCCTATCAACAAGTTTCACAATGGGCTAATTTATGGCTTTATAAGGACACCTGTGGCACTCAGATTTTAAGCCTTAAACACGTTAGAGCAGGAAATTATCCCCTGTTTTTCTGATTGCTAACCATAGGGTTGAAAGTTGGAGTGTAAAAATACCCGCTTTCAGGAAATTGCTGACAGCAAAAAATTTTCGTGTTGCTTCTAAGAATCAAAAAAATTGATACGAAATATGCTCATTTTTACGATTAAATTATCTTCAAACTAAAAACCGCCATTAATAAAAGTTTTATTAATTTTTTAAATTAAATGTTTAAAACTGCTTGTCCGCCATTTAGATAGCGACCCTACTTGATGAAAATGCTATGTAACAACTTTTTTGGCTTGAAAAACAAAATGTGAAAAAACGGATGCAAAAAATGTTCGACGTATTCGTACATATGTTTTATGTTATCACGTATATACTTTATTTTATCATTTATTTTTTAACTGTCTCCTAGACACGCAGTTCCGTCTATTGCAAATCAAACAGATAATAAATTTATCAAACTTTTGGACAATTCGGCAAAAACAAAAAAATCAAGATAAAATTTAATTTTTTTTATTTTTAACTTGATGGCGTGAAAAACAGTCAACCTTTTTTCTCAGAAAAATCCCCCTTATTTAAATGATTTGAATTGCATATTGAGGACTCGCCAAAAAGGTAAACTAATTTGCATTGCCCTTTATGTCTTTCGCTCTTAAGTACTAGACCAATCACTAGTACTCGGCTTAAGATTACTAGACCAAAAGTCGGTGTAAAAACCAAAGAACCGTAGGGCTTAGACTATGCCCACATAGTATAAATATTATCAACATTGGTACAAAATTAACGCGTATTCTTTTTTTTTTGTAATTACTTATACTTCGTATTTCCGTATTATAGCCCTTTAACACCTTTCTGTTAATCTAGAATGTGCAGGCTGAGGGAGCCAATCCTAACACTCCTAAGACCCCTCCTAGCCACTTATGAGGCCGCTTTTCAGCCCGCACATCCTAGATTTACCAGAATGTGTTAAAGAGATATTTCCGTTTTTTTGTAAATTATATAATCGAAAATTATACATAATATGATATTATTAGTATCAGTTATAAACATTTTTTTATAAACTAAAGAAAAATATATTTTTGTTTATTGTAAAATGCCGTTTGTATATTTTGCCTGTTATGTCATATAATTGTTCGTTCTCCTAGAAACACGCAAGTTAAGTTTTTTAAAGCTTCTTTTTTGTGATTATAAACTTTAACCAAAATAAAATTTAGCTTATCTTTGCCGTCAACCACAACAATATTTTTGACTATTATTTCTTCACGATGAAGCAAAATTTACATTTCTTGAAAAACGTATGTTTTCAGAATTATTGGCTTTGATGAGTGTACTCTGACTGTGCAAGGAATCTGCACATCTTTACTTCAAAAAGCTTTGATTTATATAAATAACTACAGGGGGGCCAATATCGCCGAATTAGCCAATATCGCCGAAATGTTTTGGCAAAAACTTCCTGAGATATACAGTATGTGTTTTTTTCACTTTTGAAATGAAAATTGTCATTTAGGTAATTACGGCCAATAAAAAATGGTAACTAAGTGAATTATATTTTCAAACCCTTGACATCGGCTATAGCTTGGCTTTCAAAATAAAATCCACCTATTAACCATTTTTAATTGACCGTAATTACCTAAATGACAATTTTCATTTCTCAAGTAAGAAAAACACATACTGTAGGCCACCAGTACAAAGGGGGGCTCAATATCGCCGAAATTTTTCGGCAAAAAACTTTTGGCGATATTGCCCCCCCCCTGTACTAGTATATTCAATTGATTTCAAATTTGTAAGACTAATTTTTATATAAGTCTCAAATGATTAAAAATTTTTGTCGATGTAATCGAAAATTATTTTTTGATTTTTACTCTTCATGAAACTAAAGTAATTTCAAAGGTTGGATGGGTATCCCAAAATTTCGAAAACAAAACAAATATCTTTTGTCATAAAATGACTAAAAAAATCTGTGAAAACCTATAAAATCGATACCAATTTCAGCGGTTTGACTTTTGAAATTCCTTATTTCAAATCGTCTACGTCAATATTTGAAGCTTGCACAAAATTGTACTCACCGGCTTAAAGATTTCTGGTCAAATGCAAATTTTAAAAAATAGCTTGACTAATGAATCTTTCTAATTTAATTATGGTAAACCGAAATATTTATACATGCACTCAATTTTTTTTCGATATTTTTGTAAAATCTTGGGACTGTAATATAAACTATACAATCCTGAATATCTGCTTAGACAAGCTTTAGAATAATTATTTAGTTGAGGTTTTTAATTAAGATAATTTTAATTTCAGGATAACACAACCGCCGTGGTAATATTAAAGGCAATTCAATCAAAATAAGAAACCGGAAATCAAATTGTATTGCATAACATGAAAACGGTAAAGAAAATCATAAATCACGTGATAATCTATAAAATTGTTCACAAAATGATCTCTAAAATTTTTAATTTTTTTTGCAAAAGTTCAGTTTATGTGTTACAGTCCATGCGCTCTAACTGCAACACTTTAAATTTGAATTTTCGGTCAATCTGAAAGACTTTGAAGGGACTGTTTAAGTTGATCAAAACAAGAATTCCAAACGTTTTCTTTCAACTCAAAAATTTCTGCAAAAGTCTTCTAGATTGGGCGCAATGTTCACATGTAGGGTGTACCAGTTGGGGCGCATGGACTGTATCTCTTTCTGTTAACAAGACTGAAACTGGCTGTTAAGCCGAAACGTCAAATTTATTCTGCTTATGGACGTGATGACTCATCACTGATGAGATATAAAGTGCAAAAAATATTCCGATTAATGTAAGCAAAAAATTGTGCATTATTTTTTAAATTTCCAATTTACGGCTAAGTAAACTTTGAATAAAAAGGTTAAAATACGATTCATTTAGGAAACAAATAATTTCTTGCAAAAAATACAACCTAAATTGGCGAAAAAATAGCAATAATGCACGTGATAAACGGTTTCGTTGCATCTCATAACAAGATTTTTTATTATAGATTTGGCTCTCAAATGAGATACCTTTTTTTTAAAAGAGAAAACATAAATTGTTTCAAATCTACTACAATCTTTAGTTCGGAAAACGCTATTTTTGCTCAAAAAGCGTTGGCAAATCAGCCAATCAGAGGCATTCTTCGACCAAATATATAGTCAGGTGCAATCAAAAACTCCCTGGGAAAAGTGCTTTTCCTTTTTGTGTAGGACATCAGGGTTTAAAAAAATATTGGTCGAATCGGTAGATTTGTGCACAAGGTATTTTTTGGAGTTATTTATTTGGAGAAAAAAGACAATAAAAAATAAATTGAGTTCAAATCTTGGACCTTATAACTAAAAGTATAATTAAATGTTATTAGTACATAAAACATTATTTGCATAGTAAACAGAAGTTGTACTATTTCTATTTTCGTCCAACAGTTTAAGAGCAAAATTGTAAATTTTCAAAAAAGTTAGTCACCCCAAAACTAGTAAATATACTTTTTTAAAAGCCACATTTCTATACAATATTCAGTTTGCGGTTTGTGTCGTTTATTTAGTATAGGATGATGTAAGCAACAAACTTTGTTCAATTCACGATTCTTGAAATTAAATTCATTTTCTAAAAACAAAACGCACGATTTTCATGTCAGATCTTTATTTAATTATGTAATTACAATTTATAATTAACAACTAAAATAACAGAATTTTTTGTCTGTTTATATTTATTTTTAAATTTATCAAACAACGTTTCGCGTGAGCATCTTTCAATTCTAATTATAAGTTATAATTATTTCAGTATCAAGTTATCAGTTTTGTTTGTTTTAAGACTTCGGAGATTTGAAATCTAGAAATCCAGAAGAAAATGTGTTAGGGAAGAGAAAAGTTTTATTTTCATATTTCTATAACTGCGCAGACATAGACATGGTCAGCGGGAGATAGCTTTTGTGATATAGATTCAAATCTCGGTTTAGTTAGAGGGCAAGATATCCAAACAATGAGTCGCGTGGATCAGTCGCACTCTCTTCCACACTTCTATTCGTTCAATCTTATCTTCTACTTATACAAACTAACCAACTTGCGAATCATAATAATATATCTATACTAAAACAAAAAAGACGCCTACATTCAATCGACAAAGGTCAAAACGTTCTATTTGAAAAAATATAGAAAAAAAATACAGATCAGGGCATCGGTAATGTAATATTTTCGGCGCTGTATTTCAGAGCAGAGACTAGCCCGTGAAAATCAGGGAAATTTATTTGCAAATTTGATGTTGAAATACTTTTAGACACGAAAAAATTTAGTATAATTTCATAACAATTTTTGACGTTTTATTATTCTTCTCGAAACAAATTCTTCGAAAAACTCCTCCAATTGGTGTCTAATCGTTCAATTATTTTTTCGGAAATAAACATTCGGAAAATTCACCTTATCTGCTTGTTTTTCCTACAAAACAAAGCATTTTCATTGGCTGGAGTATTCATAGCGTCGTCATGGAACGACGCCCAAAAATGAGACATCCTGTAATGATATTTTGGAAAAAATATTTGTTTAGAAGGACGAAACAGTATGGTCCATATTGTATGGTATTATGGACCGTATTCGATATAAATTGTCTCAAATCACAGTAAACAAAACTGACATCTAAAAACAAATTGTTGCCCACAATTTGGTGGTCAATTCCAAGGAAAAATGAATCACATTTTTCATGTTTGTAGTAGAAAATTAAATTAACGGCAAAAACAGCTTTATATATTTTTTGAAAACTTGCTCCTTTCGCGGTTTTGTTGTTTTTGCTCTTGTTTATGTTCACCTATATTCTTGTATATTTTAATATATTCATTTTTCTCCTCTAAAGTTTGCTTTTGTTGTAAAGCTAATTGTGTTTGCAAGCTGAAATCTTTATCCAATTGTGGTCTTTTTTCGCAATAACTCTAACGAAAAAAACGTTACAGTCCGTCGGAAACCAATCTACGGAGCTTGATGAAAAAATGGTAAAAAAATTGATTTAATTTATCGAAAAACATTACTTTATTCAAAATTAATTATGAATTTGGAGACAGCGGCTGTCTGACAGCCGTTACATTCAATGTATAAATTGGTTATAATCAATCATAAAATGTGATTCACATATCCTGAGCCAACTCTGACAGAGTTAATTTGTTGAGACGTAAGGGGCTATGAAAATCGTCTACCGGCGGCCTTTGACTGTGCCATTTTATTTTGTGACGCCGCCCAACCGCAAAAAACCAATACAGTTCTGAAAGTTATAAGCGTTAATTTTATACTTACAGGGTACTTATCACTTAAACGGTGACTCGACAAATAGGGATTTTACTCAGTCTATTTAACGTAGTCGTGCAAAAAACTTTTTTTACTTTGTCATATTTTATGAACCAATGAGCGTGCTCGATTATCTTTGTTGAAGAAATACGGTGCCTGTGAGAATAGTGCTGAAGGTCACTTTACGGAAATTTAGTTCATAATAAAAATGTTCAATCTTTTTCAAGTGACCGCGCATTGGTGGAAACTTGTTTTAAGATTTCGTGGATTAAGATGTTCCTGAACTAAAATTGTTCTAGACTCTGTATTTTTGTACACTTGAAACTTTTAAATCACTTTCTCAAAACAGCTTGATAATGCGAAAAAGCGAAACGTTGCCAGTGAATAAATGAAATAAATAAAAAAAATTAAGATATTTTTTATAATTAATGTCATATCCCTTTATCACTTCTTCGGTTAGAATGGCGTAGCCACTACTCCTTTTAATGTGTGATTTTAACGTTGTGGCTACGCATTCTAACCAAAAAGTGATAAAGGGATATACAAAAAATAATACAATCTACCAAAATAATAAATTAAACTGAATAATGATGTAAAGTTGTATTTAACAAAAACAAATATAACTCAAAAAATTAATTCAAGATTTTAAACGTGAAAATTAAATTAACCCTTACCTCACCGTAGTGTTTTAAAAACACAGAGACCATAACATTAATGAAATAATTATTTTAAAAGTTTTTAAAGTTTTTGTTTTTTTGTATTCTGCTTCTATCTATTATGGGGGCTTCTGGTCGTTTTTTACTTGATGTTTAGCCGATATTTTTAATCAATTCGGCTTTTAAAAACAACTCATCTGATTACATTCTTCGATAGCTCAAACTAAGCACAAATATCTTGTGAATAATAAGATAAACATTTGGTCCGAATACGACTATTGTTTCCAATTTTTTTGTTAACAAAAATAATTGAAAAATTACAGTAATCTCCGTAAAATTGAAAAAATAGTCCGATGAACCAATCTTTTTATTTAATCGTTCACAAAATATTTATGCTCAGTTTGAGCTATCTAATTATGTTATTCGAGTGGTTCTTTTCAAAAGCCGAATAATTCAAAAATTTCGGCTAAAAATCTAGTAAAAAACAACCAGGAGCCCCCGTAATTGGAAAACTAACACAATTTTAATTTTTAAGTCGACCAATAAGAAACGTCCACTTTACTTCATGTTGATTAATGTACTGTCATTATAATTCATTACTAATAATCTTCAAGTTAAAAATTTAAACTCAAAATAACCAGATGAAACGGAGACTTTCTTAAATAAATAATTGGTGACCTACAGCCACAACTTTTCCGGATGGTGGCCAAGCTCATAAGAAAAAACAAAGTATCGTGGCTCAAGATTATACAAATTGGATAAATCACCCAAAAATACGTGTAAAAATTTAGTACCACAAAGCTAAAATTGAAGGAGTACTAGTGACTAGTAACTAGTCGCATTTTCAGACAAAACACATGGTTTTTGAGGTCAAATACAAAACGACGATTAAAATTTTCTTCAGTTTTTTCCTTCATCAAAATGATTTCGATATTTGTCCGTGTTGCAGTTTTGTCCAAATTAATAAATTTCATATAATTCTTGAAAACTTGATCGTAAATTAGCCAATAAGAGGAAAAAGCAGACAAATTCGCTTTATCCACGTGACCGCATTCACGAAAATAGATTTTTCGAGCATAAAGTGTTAATTTATCCCATAAATACGAAAAATACGCATATATTAGTGTTATTGCTTTGTTTAAAGGAAAGTATGTCTCAAAACCTGAATAATTTAAACTTCAAATATAAAGAATATTTTGATAAACTACACTGAGTAGATTGCTAAAAATGTCTGTTTGCCAGGAGTTTCTAAATTTCAATTAAATTTTATAGTTAAAATTAGATGAAAACCAAGCAAAAGTTGTAATCATTGACTCCGCCCAATATTTTGGTAACCTAACTTTCATGCTAGTGGATCATGACCAAAACTGCTGAAATTTTAATTTTTTTCACTTTGAATAGAATGTTTTGGTTTTTTCGATTGAATTTAAGCGTCTTTAAAAGGCGTGTAATTTTCGGATAGGTGATTAGTTTGTGAACAAAATGAATAGATGTTTGGACGAGACTGCGACTGATAACTCAACTTATCGTCAAAATATCTCGTTTTTTTAACTTACCTTAGATTTTAACCTTTAATTTCAACCCCTCAAACCTGACTTTTTTTAGAAAAAGTCTCAAAACCAAAAAAATCTTACAAGTTAAAAAAATTGGCAGAAAATTTCTTACAAAATAGGTGTATCAAAAAATATTATACGTGAAGCTCGTCATAAAAATTAAAACCCTTATCCGAAAAAATCTTAGTTGAAATTTTTAGATTCACATTGTCGAATTTGAAAATGTTTCCGAAAGAAAATTTTCTGCGATGATTTTTGCCATCATTTTTATCCGTTTAAAAGTGGTTTGAGCCTCTTAAAGACTTTATGCCTCGGCGTATACAATTGTTTCGGGTAATTTATATTTTCACTAAAATATTTTGAAAAGTTATTTTGTTTTTCGTCAATTTTCAATCATTTGAATTCATCAGTTAAAAATGTTTGGTCAACATTGAGTTTTCTTAAAATTTACCAAAAGCCCAAAAAATTAATAATTGTAATATATTATAAATTATAATAATAATTGTATATATTATAAATTATAATTTATAATAATATATAATATTATAGTAAAAACAGCTTGATAATGAATTAGTTAATGAATTCGAAAACGTTAGCACAAAAATATGAGAATATAATATTATAATAATATATTATATATTTAATAAATGAAAGTTCATCATAAAAAGTTTATCATCAAATCAGTCAGAAACCAGCTGACCATGAATTTTAGGACCAAGAAGTTCTTGATGAAATCAGTGATCTTTGAAGTCATATTTTATCCGATTGTACATTCAATATTTTACCCGCTGTTAATTAAACTTTATCGAATCTCAGCGTTATCGGCAAGTTGAAAGAATCAATTGCATATAAATTACATTATGTACATAATGTACATTATTACATATGCGTTATTTACACGTGATTGATAAAATCAATTCAACGCACCTCGATTTGTCCTCGTGCGCATTTCATTTGAATCGGTGCGCACAGTGCCTAAATACATATTTTGTAGGTTTCTCGAGATATATATATAATATAATTTTTCAATTCAAAAATTGTTTTTATTCAACGTTTTCGGGTTTATTCCATTTTCAAGAGTGAAAATAAAAGAATTTATTAGATGCACAAAAAAAGTATTTTCGTTCCAAAAAGCAAATTTCGCGAATCGAGCCTTCAGTGACGCATCATCCACAGATTTCAATTACAGATTTCCAGCACTATTGCTGTCAACAGACTCTTTTAGCCGTTAACCACGCCAACTTATAAAATCGTGAAGCGTATTGAAAGTCTATATCTTTTTTTTTCACAAAGTTTAAATTTGATTTTTAAAATCTGCCAAAATAATATAGGCGAATAATTTTATATTATTATATTTACAAATTTGGAGAAATGTTTTTATTTGCGTTTTTATTTTTTGGAGAACTTGGCCAATCTCTCGAAACGAGAAGCTCATAGTTTCTTGAGAAATCGAAGAGATGTTTGCGTATATTTCGAACCGTTTCGGATGCGAGGAACAGGTGACAAATATCATTTCAGACATAACTCCAGAGAGTCCCATCTCAAAAACGTTTACTATTTTCTTAGCCGCGTGTTGAAATCACCACTATATGCTGTCTTACTGATGTGTTGAGTAGATTTATAGGCAAGGGTGCTTGATAATTTGGGACCGTCATTTGATCGGTTGTGTCATCACTCAAGCAATCACTAACACAATTTACTAAAGACAACATCAGTGGGACTTACAACACGCGTATACAAGATAGTAAAAGTTTTTGTGAGTTCCATTGCGGAAAGAGGATATAAGCAGGTTATTTTTTAAACAATTTTCTACAACTAATTGGGTTCACATGTTACTTTATTAAACGTGTGTACTGTTTAGCATATTTTTACAATCAATCTGTATCCAAAGCCATAGTCAATCGACACTTACTTAATTTGAAGATTATTAATGTCCTTTTAAAAGTCACGAACTTATATTTTAATACTAGATACTTATATTGAAGTCTAAACAATTCTGTGTATGCGCATAGTGGCTCATACCGTGAAGCCACATTATCAATCCTGAAATTATCATTTTTCCTATGGCGTAGACTGGAGAAATATGAAAAAAACCATTTTTTTACCTTGACTATCGATATAAGCAGATAGAATATTATTATTTTTTACTAGATCGAATAAGTTCAAATTCCATTTACGTTTTAAAACTTAATTTCAGATGTGAGAGCGTATTTGATATAATTTCTCCCTAAGGAACTGGTCGCATTTAAGACTCGCGATATGAAATTTTCCAGATTATTTTTAAAAAATTCTCTGGTCTGACATACGGAAAAAGAAATAAGTTGATCAGCGATGTCAACTTTCATTTGGCTTCAAAAAAAAAAGTATATTTTATCGCGGAGTGTAGACAATTTCTGTTAAATCACGATATTGATTCTATAATTTTAGAGTGTGTGATAATTGAAACGCCCAGTTCCTACAAAAGACGAGCATACAAAAAGCCAATTGTTCGAACTTTTTTTTGCACTATCCTTAAGATCGCTCTATACAACATCAGTTTTGAGGCGTATCCCGTCAAAATCCTAGGGCAAAGTTATTTTGCCCGAGAGCACTCAAATAAGGCCAAAAAACACCTTTTCTGCGCTCATTTAAGCGCCGGCGTATGAATTTTGTTAAGTATAGAGACTAACTTGGTTTCTGCCTCAGGTTCTCTTTGTCAATAAAAGCTATAAAAGTCTATTCTCTATCTTCTAAAACTGCAGGGAGGNACTTTTGTTAATCCGTTACGATATAGAGACCGATTATTATCAAGAAGAAATACATTTCGATTGAAATAGGTGAAAAAAGGTGCCAATTGAGGTTAGAACTCCTGAACTTTCGGTTTAAAAATTAATTACCGGTGAACCGGTTTGGTTGAAAAAAAACAAAAAGTTTTCCATATCACAAATTTACTTGTGTACATGATACAAACACCCGTTTCTCGATATCTCTGATGGACTTCGAGTTATTCGGCCGACAAGGGTTCCCCTAAAAAAAAGTTAACTTATTGTTTCCTGCCGTCTGCCAGGCAGACTCTGCCTTATTCCTATATAAGGCAGGCGACAGGAACAACGAACAGCC
>SCLH01000146.1:238505-278522 GCA_004367855.1 Oikopleura vanhoeffeni
CACCTAATTTCTATTTTTTATTGGCCGTAATTACCTAAAGGACAATTTTCACTTCGTACAGTATGTGTTTTTTTTACTTGCGAAATGAAAATTGTTCAAACAAAAATTTTCAAACCCTTAATATCGGCTATAGCTTGGCTTTCAAAATAAAATCCACCCAATTTACCATTTTTAATTGGCCGTAAATACCTAAATGACAATTTTCATTTCGCAAGTAAAAAAAACACATACTGTAAGTAAAAAAAGTACATACTGGATCTAGAAAATGGGGGTTATCTCTAAAGCGCGTGTTCGAATCCCACTAATGTTGTCTAAGTGATTGTGTTAGCGATTGACGCAGTATCAATATCAAGCAACCTTGCCTATTATCATACCCAAAACAGTCACTAAGACAATATTAGTGGGATTTTCACACCCGCTATAGAGATAACCCTGATTTTCAAGATTCACTTAGGTTGGAAAAAAGATATTGCCTAGTTTGATCATTGAGGTAAGGGTAACAATCTGACATGAAAATTGATCTCAGTTACTTAGTCACGAAAGTGAAAATTTAATCAGAAATCTTACTCAAGTATTTTCACGCAATTTCCAAAAAATGACCATATTTTATGTCTTTGATACTTCCAGGTGTAGCGAAAAAATCCGGCCTTACTAAGTTATAAGTCCTTCCATATTTGCAAAACAAAAATAACTGTAGAATCGTTGTAATTTCACAGTAAACATTACACATTTTCTGGGAGTAGGTAATCTAGTTTTTTTACACAAGAGAAGCATAGTGGATTAATGTAAATTTCTGCGGAGCCGCACAATCAAAATCAAGAAATGTCAATGAAAATATTTCATCAAAAATCCAAACGATATCTTAGTCGATGAAATCTTGTCAATATATCCCTTTATTGCCCTCCTGTCTTTATTTGGTCCCTCAAAAACAGGGGGGGGTGAGAAAACCATGCTTCATTTGAAAACGAGTCATCCGAGTAGGTTCTTAGATAGCTCAAACTGTGCACAAATATCTAGTGAATAATACAAAATATAAATTGGTCNAATAATAAAATCATTGGTCCTATTAAAAACAGTTTTTAATGTTTATATTAATTAGATAATTGTGCTCAGTTTGAATTATCTAAGAACTTAATCGGATGACTCGTTTTGAAATGAAGCGTCGTTTTCTCACCCCCCGTGTTTTTGCGGGACCAAAAAAGGACAGGAGGGCAATAAAGGGATATTGCTTTGATGCCAAAGATTTCAAGACAATAATAAATCGATTAAATGAACGATTTCGGCTAAGAAAATTAATCTGAGATTATTTTTTGAAATTTTTGAATTTATAAAAATTAAGCTGGATATTCGACAAATGTAGGCAGTATATTTTGCTTTAAATTCGGCAAATTTTGGTAGAATTTTGATTTGATCATCAAAATTAAAAATAAAATCAGTATTTTTTTTATATAATTTTTTTATAGAATCAACAAGAAAATTTTAAAAATTCATAGTGACATATTTATTGAACGAATAACCCCAACTGCATCTTAAATTTATTTATCTTTAGCAATTCACCAAAAAATATTTATATTGAAAATGATCCCTACTGCGCCTTTCTGTCCACGCCTACCTGTGACGCCTGGCCAGCCATTCAAAGCGGCCAGCCATTCAGAACGTCACTACCTACACTACAGATGAGCGTGGACAGAAAGGCGCAGTAAGGATCATTTTCGATATGTTTGACCAAAATTAGGAAAATTCAATAAATTGTACCACATAAACATTTTGCAATTTCATAAAAATTATCTCACCTCTCCATCAGGATCATTTGGAGAATCAAATGATTTTAAAAATTCCCTAAAGACGTCATCTTCGGTCATCTCTCCACTTATGAATTTTTTGTGATG
Organism: Oikopleura vanhoeffeni; assembly: GCA_004367855.1. Lineage (NCBI taxonomy): Eukaryota > Metazoa > Chordata > Appendicularia > Copelata > Oikopleuridae > Oikopleura > Oikopleura vanhoeffeni. The sequence goes on from SCLH01000146.1 coordinate 240,395, forward strand.
ATGAACTTTATAAACACCTTTAAGGTCATCTACTGTAACGAGGCCATCTCCACTCTTGTCTAATTTTCTGAATATATTTATTTAGACTTTATTGTTTCGTATTTTTCATTTTAAGAAATATTGAAAAATATCAGGGCCAGAAAAAAATTATTTTTATAAGTTTAAAAAAATAAAGAAACTATTCATATATTTTGAGCCTTTTTTCAACGATTTTGCTATAATAAAATTTTCATTGTCATCTTTTAATTTAATATACTTTATTTTTTGAAAAGTTGGGCAAAATTCTCCAAAAGTTAATTTGCGGAAATTTCGTCTTTTGTAACTTCAAGGGTTAATGAACCAGCATTTTTAAATTTTGCCTGAGAAAACAAAAGATGACGTTAAAAATTGACCACAAAATCGCGCAGATATCAACAAAAGTTCCTTTATAAGATATTCAAAAGGCCCTTTTTTCTGATTTTATCACTTTTGAATTTTTCATTCAATTTATTGTTCAATTTTTATGTTTATTTCATCATAAGTTTTTGATAAAGCGGTTTATATAAAATATTAGAAAATTTTCAAACTCCCAGTGACGAGTAAATCGCCGGAATTTGGAAATTTTTTATCTGAAAGTCATCTTCTACCACATTTTAACAAAAAAAATATTTTTATGCTTGACCAAAATCCGGAAGGTTCAAAAGGGGTGGATACCACATAAACATTTAGAAAATGATCACAGGCAGTTCGAAACCTAAAATTACATAATTTTTGGATCAATGTCAAATTCTGAAGTAGTATAAAGTTCAAATGTTTAATAACTGGTACTTTTCTGGTCGAAAATGACCGTGATGTTTTTTTAGGGAGATATTATATATCATTTTTAATATTAGAAAAACTGAAATTTGTTGAACTTTCGACTTTTTATAGAGAAAATGACTGGTCTATATTTTTTCTGCATACAAACCTTGTTATATCGAGTAAGTTGTGCAAAAATGAAAAGTTTTCACCATCAGAGTTGAGTTTAATTTTTACCTGAAAGCCATCTGAATCAAATTTTTCCTGTTTGAATTTAGTGGTGGTCTCAAAGCCAGCAAAAATTCGTCAAAATCAAGGGTTCCACTTCCATCTTTATCCATCACAGCATACATTTCTTGAATTTCTGTAATCTTGGAAAGAATTTCGAAATATTAAAATTAAAGAAAAATTTTTTAACGACCATGTTATAGATAGAATTAATCTGCAAAATTGACATTTTTTAATTATGAGATGTGCTTCTCACTCAAGTCAAGACAGTCACATGTCATGACATGTCACTGGTTTGCTGAGGCCTGCTTGGGACCCTAATTAAGACTAGGCTGTATGCAAATAATTTCAATTATTTTAAAAAAATAAATATTTTTACGAAAAATTTCTTTTCCATCTTTTTTGTTTAAATGTTTTCTTCACGAATAAGTTTTTCCATCATTTATACGTTAATTTAGTATTATGATTTTTAGGCATAATTTTACGGCAAAACAGGGTAGTAATATTTTATCGAAAGGTTTTTTTTATTTTCGAAATTTAATATTTTAATTCTTTGGCTTTTCACCATCTCAGCTATAATTTCGATCGAATAAAAAAAGAAAAAAAGTGCGCCACACTTTTTTCACGTGACCGTTAGAAAAAAAGTAAGCTTGGAAATATAAAATCATTTTTGAATATTAAAATTCCTTTCCTCAAGGTCAACCCCATAATCTCTTAATCCTCGTTTGAATTCTACCAAATCAATTTTTCTATTTCCATCATCATCCATTATTCGGAATGTTCTACCAAGACCCTTAAATAATTATGATTTATGTTTATCTAAAAGGTCATTTTTGGGTTAATTGAATTTTACAAGCATTTTGTTTGGTAATTTAAGGACGATGAAGTTTCTAAAGCTTTTTTTCTGTTTTATAATAAATTAATTTTCATAAAATTTAACATCTTGAATTAATTTAATCATTGTTTTCAAACACTAGTTGACTTTGTAGTTACCTGGGCCCGTCAATGTTCTAACGAGAAGTCAGGATTGTTTCAAATAAAATTGTTTATAACAGTTCCAAAAAAATTATTATTTTGTCAATATTAAATGAACAATCTGAATTTTATTTCATAATAGAACCCAAAACGCAACAAAAATATGTGACCTATATTTAGGAACAATTCCGTGAAAATTTTGCCCAAAATCAAATTGTTCCATCAATTTAACAATTTTGGCCATCTAGAATAAAATTTCCAAAGATTTCTAATGCTGTAAAAATTAATTTGGAAATCAAAAAAATTTCGAAAAAATCAATTTTAAATTATTTTTCCTATCAATTTTTCATTGTTTTTCGAACCGGTTAACTGGAAAACCAGTCGTTAAAAAAAATTTTCATATGCAAGTAAAAAAACATATAAGGTAACATAAATTTTTTTCAAAATTTGATCGAACGATGAGCATTTTCATCGAGGCCTCATAAATTTGAGTCAAAATCAACCAAACGTTTGCTAGACAAAATTTACCTTGATTCCAGCTGATCCTCTCGCGAGGCACTGACATCTTAATTTTTCTAGAGGATCTTTTGTTTCTTTTAATTTTTGTTTCATTTTATTTTGCATTTCAATATCTCCTCTGGCTGTTCCTGCCATGTTTATATATTTTCTCTAACAAAAGTGGCAAAACTGCTCAATTTATGCAATTGCAATTAAATTTTAAGTGCAAAATAGCTTCAAAAACTTCTTCAAAGTCCTCGAGAAATAATATTTCAAGTTTTATTTTTATTGTACTTCTCTTGAAACTTTTTGAGAAAATTTAACTGGTCCTGAACAGTCAAAAGTTTCCATGGTAATTTTTTGAGACAAAAGAAGGTGTCTGAATGAATTCCAATTATTATCCAGTTTTTAAGAAATTATAGTAGTAAAATACAGTTTAATTATTTTTAAATGATTCAGAAATTTAGTTTACAAAATTCGATATAATTGATCATGACACAGTATAATTTTGTATAGCTCCAAATGATGCATATCCTTTTTCCAACCAAAGTCCATCTCAAAAACGTTTACTATCTCTATAGCGCGTGTTCTAATCCTACTTATGTTGTCTAAGTGATTGTCTTAGTGATTGCTTGAGTGATTACACACCGATAAAATTTTAACGTTTTTGAGATGGACTTTGGTTGGTAAAAGGATATTACGACTGTTATTTACTTCACTTGTTTTGTGTAAACTGTCGTGAGAAAATATATCGTTTTTTGACCAAAGTGTTCCTAAGTAGTAAATCGGGTGTACACACCGTTACATTCCGGCCTTTGGAAACGACTCATCTGATTGAGTTCTTAGATAGCGTAAGATGACCACACATATTCAAAAACAAATTTTCTCAACATTTTTTTCATAACTTATAATAAATCTAAATGGCTTCTGAAAAATCGACAGAAAATTGTTTTGAGAAATAATTTTTTTAGTTTAAGTTCTTATAAATATGTGAGGTTTGAGTTGTTTAAGAACTCAATCAGATGAATCATTTCCACAATTCGACATGAAAATAGTGTAGAGTTCACTGTGGACACCTTATTTACCACACACTTCTAACTGTAATGTTTCTTACTATTGTGTAGTGTTTTTGTCAGGTGGCTCGACTAGGTTTCGTGAACAATGCATTCTAAGGTACAATACGGAAAATGTGTTTTGGTCCTTTCTATTTTTCTTATGGTTTTTTCTCTAATTGGTCGTTTAACCTACGATAATCTCCTCGATTTAAGCCAAAACACATTTGACAACGATAATTTATATAGTTTATTGAGGGGAATTTAAAATTTATAACTTTGGAAATAAAATTTCTTATAAAAAATATTTTTGGCAAGGTTGCAAGTGATTTTATAAAACTTTTTATTCCCAAATCTATTTATTTTTAATTCTCTACAATAAACTATATCCCCTATTCACACTTTTGTGAATATCCCGGCCCTGATTCGGAAACGTAGTGTGTTTTTAAGTAGTTGGGCCGGGATATTCACAAAAGTGTGAATAGGGGATATGAATTTTCTTAGCCAATCAAAATTAATTAATGCCGTTTTTACCTTTTATGCATTATCAAAGTATATTTGATTTAACATCACAATTTTTGAACAATTTGGATAAAAAATTTTGGCCAAATTTTTTTCAATTTTCACATGAGCTAATGATTCAAATTTGAAACAAAATTCAGAAAATATTTTGCTTCTCTGGGAGTTACATAAAATAGTGTACATAAAATATTATATATCATTTCGAAATCTCCATTGGCGATTTAGTTAAAAACAAGATGAAAATTTTGAATTTCTTAATTTTCAGAAAAAATGTTAAAATAAAAATCAGTAAATTGCCTACAGTCGTTAATTTGTTTTGAGATGCTTTATCCTAGTTTCTCCTTGGAAAATAATTTTTAGAGCAAGTGAAAGTTTAAGTGGACAACGACTGTAATTCGAATTTTTCAATTATATTTTCACTGTAATTTAAAGAAGTTCAAAATGTGAAATATATTTTCGTAATTACCAAATCTTCTATTTATGCGAAAACTCGTGATAATATTAATCAAACTGCAAGCTAGAAAAATGCATAATTTTATAATCAAATTAAAACTAAAAATTAATCTGTTTTTTTAAGAAAGTTAGTGGAAGTCACCTCACAACGTCGCCTGCCAATATATCAATCTAATAAATCTACAGAATTAATTCTTGAAAAAACTCAAGAATAAAGTTATCCTGAGGTTTTGACAAAAAATTAACAATATGCGAATATATTTTTTATGATGAGATAGATAACGACTCGGAAAAGTGTGAAATCAGTAAATTTTTAACGAATACATGGGGACTCCCCATTGGGGAGGCTCGATATCGTCGAAAAACTTACGCAATTTCACGATTTTTAGCTAAATTCCTGCCGCTGCCCATATTGCCGAAAGAGCCAATATCGCCGAAATTCAAGTTTTATTTACAAATTACTTCACGTGCGTCATGACGCGTCATGATTGACGTTATATTTCAAGATAATTTCTCGAATTTATTTATTCGAATTGTATCGTATTGTGTTTGTTGGAGTTCGTAAATCTGCACATTATTGTATCTTACTTCATTTGAACGTATTGTAAAACACTCTTAATAAAATTAAAAATCTTTTGAAATTATGAAATCATTGTGGATCAAAAAAAATATTCTGTCCCCTTATCGTCGAAAGTGCCCACTATCGCCGATTTTTTTGGAAAAAAACTTCGGCGCAGGAAATATAAATTGAAATTAAAAATAAAGTACAGATTGAATTTTATTTTTTGTCGGTGTTTCACGCATCACTTATTATTACCTTGTAAATAAACTATAAATTACACTATAAATTGAGTGATTCGTGAAACACCGACAAAAAATAAAATTCAACCTGTAGTAGTTGAACAATTATAACGGCAGATCCTAAGTGTCTCTAAACATGCTCACCCAATTCGACAGATTTTTATTTTTGAACGGGTTATTTTTAACTCAAGTTGATATTACAAATATACATTTCAAGACATAAATTTATGAAAAAACATTATTTTCTTCTGAAAATTAAAATAATTTTCAACATTTTCCTTTGAGTAAATTTTAGGCCAACCCAACTGAAGTAATTCTCAACAAATATTAAAGTAAAAAAAGTCAAGCGTCTTTTTTCCCGCATTTTCTTCAGTTTTTTCTAGAAACTAGAGTGTATTAACTCGGAGACTCGACTAAAATAAAAATGTTCTAGACTTTAAGTTAAATAATAAAGAAAAAACGGAAAATGGTCACTACTTGCCGGAAATCGAGTCTACGAGTTAACATAAATCAGATCATGTTTAAACGATAAACATTTCAAATTTCAGATTTATTTGAATTCTAGAAGATTTAATTTTCCCCGGATTTCTAATTTATGGTTTTTCGACCTCAAATATTGCAAATATAGATTGGCTTCTCAAACTTTTCTGTTCAATAGCAAGATCTTTCTTTTGACATAATTCAAGAAAAAAAATTCTTAATCTTTCTTTTGACATAATTCAAGATTAAATAATTCCCTTCTGGTCTGAAAATTTTCAAAATTTCTAGAATAATAGGTTTTAAGGACAAATTTTTTCTAATTTTTAGTAAAGTTTGAGAAACATTTATATAAAAGTTAAAAAATAAACAAGTTTTTAAATAATAAGTTGCTTAAAAACAAACTATTTTTCATTTCTAGAACAACTGAGCTTAATTTTTTTGCCCTAAAAGTTCAATCGTCGATGGTCTCTTGTAGTGCCAAAAATTCAGGTCTTTCTGATGAATGTCTTCTAAAAAATTCCGAAAATTACTTTTTTCAATGCGGGAAAAGGGACCCCCGACCGTAAAAGACTGTATCAAATTTTGTTAAAAATCGTCGAAATCAATGTTAAATTAAGTTTCTAATTTTTTCTTCTGTTAAGTCGTTAATCTCAATGTTTGTAGTGATTAAGAAGGTGCTTAAAAAGTGCTTAAAGTGATCTAAATGATTTCAGGTTTAAAGGTTAAGATTTCTGTCCAGCTCACAATCGCAGCGAAACCAAAAAGTTTATCCAAAAGGTTTTGATTTGAGTTCGTATAAGTACCAGAAATAAATTTGATAAATATCAAAAGATCCAATTTAGGGATCTTTTCGACATAAAAGGGAGAGATTTCTACTTCCCTAAAGTTTAAAAAGGGTTTCAAATGAAATGTTCACATTTATTAGTTTTTTCAAGTCATCGCTATTTTCAAGTTGTAACTCCGTCATAAGTAAAAAATTGATTTTTGAGTCAAAAAGTTTTTTTATCAGCCCTAAAATTGGGTTGGCAGTCAAAGACCAAAATAGTAAAAAGCCAAAAAATCGATATTTCATATCTTTCTTCCAGTGAAAACTTCAATTCAGAAAAATATATTTTTATGTAAATTTTAGCGAAGTTTAGAACAAAAACGTGAATTCGTTAATTCTTTTGTAGATGAAAATTTGTCGAGAAAATAAAAATATGATTTCTGGTGAAAAGGCCAATTTCAAGAAGATTAATCGAAACTTTATTTTTTCATTTGAAAAGATTATGTAAAAAACGCAAAATTTAATTCCGAACAAGTATATCATCATTTGTTCAGAAAATTTTTTTTCAAAAATTGAAATTTTGATTTTTTGGCCTTTTTCTATTTTGGCCTTTTACTGCCAACCCATAAATTTTATGGTAAATAATTTTGAAAACTGAGAAAAAAGCATAAAAGTTAGAACCAACTGTTAAATTGTTATCGACTTTACCTTGTTTATTACTTATAAATGTATAATTTCTAGTTTCAATATTTATTTATACACTAAATGTCCTCATTAAGAAGGGCCATTCAGTATCTTACAAGCTAAAACTTTCAACTAATAAACACGCTCGTTGACAAGCGTAGAACATAAATATATAATATTTTAGTTAATATATACAGTAGTTGCCCTCTTATAGTTACCCCTTAACTTCAACAGAAATTGGATTTGTTTAAGATAGAAAGAAACTATATATGGTGTAATTGCTCGTAATTGACTTTTAAGGTAAAAATATCGAAATTCAATAAATAAATATTTTTCAAGACCGGAAATAAATGTTTTCCTTTAAAACTATAAATAAATACTAAAAACTGTAAATTGTACACACTTAATTTATACTAATTAACTGAAAAGCACTTTAATTTAATTGAGAATATATTATTTGGCCTGATATCATGAATGAAAAAGACAATTTTTATCACTGATCATTTTCAGCAATAAATTGCCAAAAATCATCTGTATCACCTTCACGTATTTATAAGATTATTAGAGAATTTTTGATTTTCGGCTGTAAATTGCATCATAATTATGCATTTTCAGTTTAATGTATGAGATCTTAATTTCAGCTCCTGAAATTCAGCAAGTAAACTTTGAAAGATTTGCTCTAGGAGAAAAAAATGAGCAAGTTAGTACGCTTTCATGCTGTTGTTAATGCTCAGAATAGAAAAAAATGATTAATTTGCTTGTTAATGACCAAATGCCAAATGTGACCAAAATTCTTTAAATTAAAAATAAGAAGAACTTTATCGGTTCTGTTTGAAAAATAGCTGGTCCAAATAGTACGTATCTATAATATTTTTGGTCTCTGTGTATCGAAACACAACGGCGCATGTGAAAGTTAAGCAATAATTACAAACAACAATTTTGCCAAATAATCATAAATAAATATTTGAAAACGGATATATATCCTTTTCCCAACCTAAATCCAACTTCAAAATGTTTACTATGATACGAATGCCACTAATGTTGTCTTAGTGATTGTCTAAGTTATTGATGGAGTGATTAAACACCGATCATCTTTGTCGGTCCCAATATCAAGTACCCTTGCCTATAATCATACTCAAGACAATCACTAAGACAACATTAGTGGGAGTCGAACACGCGCAATAAAGATAGTAAGCATTTTAAGATGGACTTAGGTTGGGAAAAAATTCAAATTTGTAATTTTTCACATTATTTCTTTGAAGTAAATGTTTCTATTTTTTGGTCAAATTAGCTTTACCCTATTTGATTCTGACATCGATTGGGCCATGATTTGAAATACAAAATTTCTATGAGAACCCTCTTGAACTGTAATTTGTTCAAATGGAATTCATAATTTGATAGAAAATTACATAGATATTGGTTCTTACAGGAAATCAGTCGTCATCAATTTCCGATATATCTCCCAAATTATAATTTTGAGACAGTTATTATTGTAACTTACAATTTTGTAAGTGATGTTTGTATCTGATTTAAACTGTTATTCTTGCAAATGGAATAAAATATTTTCAAACAAATTGTGCAACGAAAATATGCTCATTTCGAAACAATTTGGAAATGTTGACTCATTGGTGAAAAATTTTGGTTAAGATTTTTTTGTAGGAACAGAAGTTATAACATGTAATTTTTTGAGGGGGTAGTGAATTGAGGCGCAAGCAAAAACATTTCAGAATTTTATTCTTATAATTGTTTTCTAAAATCATGGATAATTGGAAATAAGCTGCTGGTGTTTCAACTCAATACAACGACAGAAAAGTACTTTTTGATCATTTTGAAAATAAATTGTCTTTATTTCAAGCATTTTAATCAAAATTTATGGATTTTCAGGATTGAAAAGTACATTTTTTGAAGAGAAAAAATTATCGAAATTTAAGTTTCGATAGTAATAGCGCTCCAAGAACTCATTAGCTTTTGCTTTATACAGGTTTCATATTTATGACCAAAAAATCGAGGGAGGAGTAGTCATATATGCGTGATACCCTTATTGAATCAGGTCAATAAAACAAATTTTGTCTATTCTGGGCGAATATATTACAATTGTTTTAAAAAAAATAGTGACTGACCTGCCTTCGTATTTTGTGGTTGATAAAATCTTCAAATAATTGTTCTATCTTTAAAACTCTCGAAGGAGTAGGATTTTTAAGAAAAAATATCACTCTATTTTAAAGCTCGTTCCTGATTGGGCGAGCAATTAGTGATTTTTGATTATAATTTAGGATGTGAGATTTTTGTTCAAATATTACATTTTATTTTAATATTGGGTTCTACAAGGTGTAGTATTCAAGATATTTGCACTCAAAAAACACAAAATTGGCTTTATCATGAGGAGTACCCCTAGGAGGTAAATGACGGTGCTGGTACATCCAGAGATATTTTAAATGAGAATATGAGATCTTTAGTGCCAAGTTCAAATTCTGTGGTACCAGGATACAAAGAAAAATCCAATTAAAGCAATTGACTAGACAACCACCAATTATTATATTCATTTTTCAGTTTTGTACATTTTACTATTCCCCAACACTTTATTTAAACTCGCATTCACTATACGTGATAATTTGCTCCAAAAAAATCTGTTTGATTCAAAATTGTCTGAATTGTTTTTGTCAAAAAAATCTAAAAATAGATATGTTTTTTATTTTTGATTATGTTAAAATCAATCAATTTGATTTTTGTTAAAGCAAATTCCCAAGAAGGTAATCCTAGTATTCATTTGAATTTATTATTTAAGTTGAAATTCCAAGCGGTTCTCTTTTTATTTTATCCAAAGCGATATCAAGGCTATTTACAATATTGCCGCTAAAGGGCGCTAGACACCAGATAGCGCTGCGAGACCCCGAACAACCTTTTTTTTTGGTCGATTTAGTTATATACATTTTTTTCAGCCAAACTTTTTTGCTGGACACTACCCCCAAGGTAAAAAGTGAATATCAGATGTAATTGCTCAGGGTAACTTGCAAAATAAAATATTGAAATTTAACAAAAAATAAATATTTGTCAAGAACGGAAATAAATTTTTCCTAATTTTGAAAAATTGAATTACAAATTTTAGTTTCCAAGGGGTTTGGTGAAATGATTTATAAATTTCAATTTACAATTTCCAAACTAGAAATAGAAATAACGATTAAAGTTATCCTACAAGTGATGCTTTAAAAAAAATGCTTCAAATTTGTTAATTTTTCTAAAGGAAGAAAATACATTTTAATCGTTTACATGTCGGTTTTTGTAAACAAATCACTTGATTGACTTTTGAATGAGAAATTCTTACAAAGCTCAAATTTTTCACACAAAATGGTCGAAATCGGATCATTTCAATTTTTTCCGGAACTTATAATAATGACTTCAAAAGTAATTTTCTTCTAAATATGTGTCGTCATTTTGAGCGAGTAGTTTTCGAAAGCCGGAATGTAAACGGTGAAGACCAGGCTTTCTGAAGGGATGGCTTATATCTACTTTTCTACCCTTTTTCATAGCATACAATGTAGGATAGGGAACATTTGGAGATATGGATAGAAAATCGCCAAAGGGATGGCTTTTTTGGAAGCCTGGTGAGGACCACCTATTCACTATATCGAAGATTATTCTTACACGTCAGTGATTATTCTCTTTAAGACCAAAAATATGAAAATGGTTGGAGCTTGATTTCTCGACACTATTTTCACAAAATGAGATAAATTATGACGTCACAGGTATATCAATTACGAGGCCCTTTAGTCGTTTTTGCCACTTTTTCAGCCAAAATTTGTATATAAATCTGCTTTTGAAAACTACTCATTCGATTGAGTTCCTTGATAGCTCAAACTGAGCGCAAAAAAATGGTCGGAATCAGGCCATTGTTTCCAATTTTCGAAACAAAAACTAATAATTAAAAAATTTCAGTAATCTCAGAAAAAAACCAAAAAAGGGTCCGATTCTTTCCAATTCATTATCATTTTATTATTCACTAGATATTTGTGCTCAGTTTTGAGCTATCGAAAAACTTAATCAATGAGTCTTTTCAAAAAGCCGAATCATATAAAAATTTGGCGGAAAATTGGTAAAAAAGACCAAAGGACCTCGTATCGATACTCACAGTGGTATTACACATATATCTTTTTATCACGGGAACTCCATCTCAAAAATGTTACTATCTCTATAGGCTATAGCGCGAGTTCGAATCCCACTAATGTTTGTCTAAGTGATTGTCTTAGTGATTGCTTAAGTGAAAACATACCGATAAATTTAAGCGGTCCCAGATATTAACACCCTTATCTTAATTATACTTAATAAAGTTAATGAAAACAAATAATACACTACTGTTCTATTCAAAATAACTACTTTGTGACAGTTAAAATTGTAAATAATATGTGTATGTGAATTTAACTGTAAATTGTTAAAATGGAATCGATAATATATTTAATATATATATATTTAATATATTTAATAAATTGTGCAATAAAAATCTGCTCATTTCGAAACCATTGATCGAATGAGCGATTAATAAGACGAAAGAGTTTGATTTAAGAAACATGACTATCTATAGTAGATATTTTGAATAGAACAGTAGTGTATTATTTGTTTTCTATTAACTTTTTACTATTTTTTTATTTGTCAGGAAAAGTGAAATTTTATGATATGTTTTTGAGGAAATAAGCGATCTTAGAATGTTTAATTTTAGCGTGAGTTTAAATATATAATTTTAATACCTTATATTAAACCTTTTTTAAACTCTTATTTACTTTTTTTCGAAATTAAAAAATAAAAAGGATTAAAATTAAAAATTTAATAGATAAAAAATTCAATGGAATTTTCAAGCTTTTTAGAGACTCTCTCAAAATTGTGCTAAGTACATTATATTTCTACCTTAAATTTATTTTCTGAACTGATCGGTTCACAATTTTGAAAATGATTATATTATTTTATCACACTTTGGTTAGAAAATGCTGTTGGGAGATTTTCCTAGTATATTTGAGCCAATATTTAACCAAAGTGTGATAAAGAAATATAATGTCGAATCGTTTATATAATATTTGTTATAAAATAAAAAAAATGCCGTTTTATGTTAAAAGAAGTGAAAAGCAATAAATAAGTTAGAGTCTAACTGTCAGACTGTTCGAAGTCATTCAAATTCCAATACACCCATAATTTTGAATTATTCATTTTGCGTGAAATTTTGCGAAAATGTTAAGATTTAAGCTTGATTATGATTAGTTGGAATTAAAACGATTCAGAATTAAGGATATCAGTCTTTTTACTTTTATTTTATGATTTTCTTCTTCGAAAAAAAGACTACATACTGTATATTTCTAACTTCTAACAACCTAAAATAAGTGAGGTTTTAAGGGATGTTTTGTTATTAACAGTCCCGGGACTCCCCATTTAAAACAAATTATGAGTCTTCAATTTATTGAGATATTAAAATGAATAATGAATNGGGGAAAGTGTGAAATCAGTAAATTTTTAACGGATACATGGGGAGGCTCATTATCGCAAATTTTGCCGATATCCGTCGAAAACTACGCAATTTCACGCATGTTTTAGCTTATTCCTGCCGCTGCCCATATTGCCGAAAGAGCAATATCGCCAAAAATTCAATTTTATTTAGCAATATTACTTCACGTGCGTCATGATTGACGTTATATTTGAAGATATAATTTCCTCGAATTTAATTATTCGAATTGTATCGTATTGTGTTTGTTGGAGTTCGAAATCTGCACATTATTGTTATCTTACTTCATTTGAACGTATTGTAAAACACTCTTAAAAAAATTAAAAAGCTTTTTAAAAATTATGAAATCATTGTTGAAAAAAAAATATTTTGTCCCGCTTTCGTCGAAAGTGCCCCACTATCGCCGATTTTTTGGAAATAAACTTCGGCGTAGGAAATATAAATTTAATTAAAAATAAAGTGCAGGTAATTTTATTTTTGTCGGTGGTTTTCACGCATCACTATTATTACCTTGTAAATTAAAGACTATAAATTCACACTATAAATTGATAGTGATCGTGAAACACCGACTAAAAATAAAAATTCAAACCCTGTAGTAGTTGAAACAATTATAACGGCAGATCTAATGTCTCTAAACATGCTCACGCCAATTCGACAGATTTTTATTTTTGAACGGTTTATTTTTAACTTCAGTTGATCATTTACAAATATTCATTTCAGACATTAAATTTATGAAAAAACATTATTTTCTTCTGAAAATTAAAAATAATTTTCAAATTTTCCTTGCAGTAATTTTAGGCCAACCCAACTGAAGTATTCTCAACAATGATATTAAAGTAAAAAAAAGTCAAAGCGTCTTTTTTCCCGCATTTTTCTTCAGTTTTTTTCTAGAAGCTAGAGTGGTATAACATAAATCAGATAATGTATTAAACGTATAAACATTTCAAAATTTCAGATTTATTTGAATTCTAGAAATTTAATTTTTCCCCGGATTTCTAATTTATGGTTTTTCGACCTCAAATATTGCAAATATGAGATTGGCTTCTCAAACTTTTCTGTTTCAATAGCAAATTTTCTTTGACATATATTCAAGAAAAAAAAATTCAAATCTTTCTTTTGACATAACTTCAAGATTAAATAATTCCTTTTCTGGTCCTGAAATTCAAATTTCTAGAATAATTGGTTTTAAGGACAAATTTTTTTAATTTTAGTAAAGTTGAGAAAAATTTTATATAAAGTTAAAAATAAACAGTTTTAAATAATAAGTTGCCTTAAAAACAAACTATTTTTTCATTTCTAGAAAACTGAGCTCTAATTTTTTTGCCCTAAAAGTTCAATCGTCGATGGTCCTTGTAGTTGCCAAAAATTCAGGTCTTTCTGATGGAACTGGTCTCTAAAAATTCCCGAAAATTATTTTTCAATGCGGGAAAAGGGACCGCCCGACCTAAAAGACTGTATCATTTTGTTAAAATCGTCGAAATCAATGTTAATTAAGTTTCTATTTTTTTTCTGTTAATCGTTAATCTCAATGCTTTGTAGTGATTAAAGAAGGTGCTTAAAAAGTGCTTAAAGTGATCTAAATGATTTCAGGTTTAAAGGTTAAGATTTCTGTCCAGCTCACATCGCACGCGAAACCAAAAAAGTTTATCCAAAAGGGTTTTGATTTGAGTCGTATAAGTACCAAATAAAATTTGATAACATATCCAAAAGAATCCAATTTAGGGGATTTTTCGACATAAAAGGGAGAATTTTACTTCCCTAAAGTTTTAAAAAAGGGTTTCAAAATGAAATGTTCACATTTATTAGTTTTTTCAAGTCATCGCTATTTTCAAAGTTGTAACTCCGTCCATAAGCTAAAAAATTGGATTTTTGAGTCAAAAATTTTTTATCAGCCCTAAAATTGGTTGGCAGTCAAAGACCAAATGAAAAAGCCAAAACAATCGATATTTCATATCTTTCTTCCGTGAAAACTTAAATTCAGAATAAATATATTTTTATGTAATTTTAGCGAAGTCTTGAACAGAAAACGTGAATCGTTAATTCTTTTGTAGATGGAAAAATTTGTCGAAAAATAAAAAATGATTTTCTTGTGAAAAGCCAATTCAAGAGATTAATCGTAACTTATTTTTTCATTTTAAAAGATTATTGTAAAAACGGCAAAATTTTAATTCCGAAGCAATATATCCATGTATTTGTTCAGAAAATATTTTTTTTCAAAAAATTGAAATTTTGATTTTTTGGCCTTTTTCTATTTGGCCCTTTTAGCTGCCAACCGTAAATTTTATGTAAATATTGAAAACTGAGAAAAAGCAATAAGTTTAGACAACCAACTGTTAAATTGTTATCGAACTTTACCTCTGTTTATTTACTTATAAAATGTATGAATTTCTAGTTTCAATATTTATCTTATACACTGAATGTCCTCATTAAGAAGGCCATGTCAGTTATCTTACAAGCTAAAACTTTTCACTAATAAACCCACGCTCGTTGACAAGCTGTAGAACATAAATGTATAATATTTTAGTCTAATATATACAGTAAGTTGCACTCTTACGTTACCCCTTAACTTCAAACAGAATTGGATTTGTTTAAGATAGAAAGAAGAACTATATATGGTGGTAATTGCTCGGGTGACTTTTAAGGTAAAAATATCGAAATTCATAAATAAATATTTTTCAAGACCGGAAATAAATTTTTTCCTTTTAATTCTATAAATAATTACTAAAAAACTGTTAAATTTTACACACTTTTTATACTAATTAACTGTGAAAGCATTTTATTTAATTGAGAATATATTATATGCCTGATATCATAAATGAAAAAGACAATTTTTATCACTGATATTTCAGCATAACATTGCCAAAATCATCTGTATCACCTTCATATGTTTATTAAGATTATCAGAAGAATTTTTGTTTTTCGTTGGAATTGATCCATAACTTTGGCATTTTAGTTAAATTGCTATGAGATCTTAATACAGCTCCTGAAATCTAGCAAGTAACTTTGAAAGATTACTCTAGAAGAAAAATGGAGCACGTGTAGTACGCTTTCATGCTTTGTAATGCAACGAATAGAAAAAAATGAGTTTAATTTGCTTGTTAATGACAAATGCCAAATGTGACAAAGATTCTTTAAATTAAAAATAGAAGAACTTTATCGTTCTTTTGAAAATAGCTGGTCCAAATATGTACGTATCTATAATATTTTGGTTCTGGGTGTATCGAAACACAACGGCCGCATGTGAAAGTTGAAGCAATATTACAAACACAATTTCGGGGCCAAAATAATCATAAATAAATATTTGGAAAACGATAAATCCTTTCCAACCTAAATCCAACTTCAAAATGTTTACTATGATAGACTATCATTGATAGTGATTACTATCTTCTTTATCGCGTGTTCGAATGCACTAATTGTTGCTAGGATTGTCTAAGTTATTGATGAGGTGATTAAAACACCGATCATCTTTGGTCGGTCCCAATATCAAATACCCTTGCCTATAATCATACTCAGACAATCACTAGACAACATTAGTGGGATCGAACACGCGCAATAAAGATAGTAAGCATTTTAAGATGGACTTAGATTGGGAAAAGTTGAATATTTGGAAGAAAAAATTCAAATTTGTAATTTTTCACATATTTTTGAAGTAAATGTTCTCTATTTTTTGTCAAATTAGCTTTACCTTTTTGATTTGACATCGATTGGGCCATGATTTTGAAATACAAAATTTTATGAAGGAACCCCTTGAACTGTAATTTGTTCAATGGAATTCATAATTTGATAGAAAATTACAGAGATATTGGTTCTTAACAGGAAATCAGTCGTCATCATTCCGATATATCTCCAAATTACATTTTGAGACAGTTATTATTGGTAACTTACAATTTTGTAAGTGATGTTTGTATCTGATTTAAACTGTTATTCTTGCAAATGGAATAGAATATTTTTAATAAATTGTGCAACGAAAATATGCTCATTTCGAACAATTTGGAAATGTTGACTCAACATGGTGAAAAATTTGTTAAGATTTTTTTGTAGGAACAGAAGTTATAAAATGTATTTATTTTTTGAGGGGTGTAGTAAATTGAGGCGCAAGCAAAAACATTTCAGAATTTTATTCTTATAATTTTTTTCTAAAATCATGGTAATTGGAAATAGCTGGTGGTGTTTTAACTCAATACAACGACAGAAAAGTACTTTGGATCATTTTGAAAATAAATTGTCTTTATTTCAAGCATTTTAAATCAAAATTTATGGATTTTCAGGATTGAAAAGTACATTTTTAAAGAGAACAAATCATCGAATTTAAGTTTCGATAGTAATAGCGCTCCAAGAACTCATTAGCTTTTGCTTTATACAGGTTCAATATTTATGACCAAAAAATCGAGGAGGAGTAGTCATATATGCGTGATACCCTTATTGAATCAGGTCATAAAACAAATTTTGTCTATTCTGGGCGAATATATTACAATTGTTTTAAAAAAATAGTGATGACCTGCCTTCGTATTTTGTGGTTGATAAAATCTTCAAATAATTGTTCTATCTTTAAAACTCTCGAAGGAGTAAGGTTTTTAAGAAAAATATCACTCTATTTAAAGCTCGTTCCTGATTGGGCGAGCAATGAGTGATTTTTGATTAATTTAGGATGTTGAGTTTTTTGTTCAAATATTCATTTTATTTTAATATTGGGTTCTACAATGTGTAGTCTTCAAGATATTTGCACTCAAAAAACACAAATTGGCTTTGTCATGAGAGTACCCCTAGGAGTATGATACGGTGCTGGTACATCCAGAGATATTTTAAATGAGAAATGAGATCTGTAGTGCCAAGTTCAAATTCTGTAGTACCAGGATACAAAGAAAAATCCAATTAAAGCATTGACTAGACAACCACCAATTATTATATTCATTTTTCAGTTTTGTACATTTTACTATTTCCCGACACTTTTTTAAACTCGCATTCACTGCCAACGTGATAATTTCCTCCAAAAAAATCCGTTTGATTCAAAATTGTCTGAATTTTTAATTTCTTGTATATTTGTAATAAAAATGCATTGTTTTCGTCAAAAAAATCTAAAAAAAATAAGAATTTTTTTTATTTTTGATTATGTTAAAAATCAATCGATTTGATTTTTGTTAAAGCAAATTACCAAGAAGGTAACCTAGTATTCATTTGAATTTATTTTTAAGTTGAAATTCCAAGCGGTTTCTTTTTATTTTTATCCAGAGCGATATCAAGGCTATTTACAATATTGTCGCTAAAGGGCGCTAGACACCAGATAGCGCTGCGAGACCGAACAACCTTTTTTTTGGTCGATTTAGTTATATCATTTTTTCAGCCAAACTTTTTTGCTGGACACTACCCCCTTAAGGTAAAAAGTGAATATCAGATGTAATTGCTCGGGGTAACTTTCAAATAAATATTGAAATTTTACAAAAAAAATAAATTATTTGTCAAGAACGGAAATAAATTTTTCCTAATTTGAAAATTGAATTACAAATTTTAGTTTCCAAGGGGTTTGGTGAAATGATTTATAAATTTCAATTTACAATTTCCAAACTGAAATGAAATACGATTAAAGTTATTATACAAGTGATGCTTTTAAAAAAATGCTTCAAAATTGTTAATTTTTATAAAGGAAGAAAATACATTTTATCGTTTACAGTCGGTTTTTTCGTAAACAAATCACTTGATTGACTTTTGAATGAGACAAACTAATGTTTTTCACAGAAAATGGTCGAAATACGAATCATTTCAATTTTTTCCGGAACTTATAATAAGACTTCAAAAGTAATTTCGTTCTTAAATATGTGTCGTCATTTTGAGCAGTAGTTTTCGAATGCCGGAATGTAAACGGTGAAGAGCCAGGCTTTCTAAAGGGATGGCTTTTATCTACTTTTCTACCCTTTTCATAGCATACAATGTAGAAGGGAAAATTTGAGAACGGATAGAAATCGCCAAAGGGATGCTTTTTTGGAAGCCTGGTGAGAGACCACCTATTCACTTTATCGAAGATTATTCTTTCACGTCAGTGATTATTCTCTTTAAGACCAAAAATAGATGAAATGGTGGAGCTTGATTTCTCGACACTATTTCACAAAATGAGATAAATTATGACGCCACAGGTATATCAATTACGAGGCCCTTTAGTCGTTTTTGCCACTTTTTCAGCCAAAATTTTTATATAAATCTGCTTTTGAAAACTACTCATTCGATGAGTTCCTTGATAGCTCAAACTGAGTCGCGAAAAAAATGGTGGAATCAGGCCATTGTTTCCAATTTTCGAAACAAAACTAATAATTAAAAAATTTCAGTAATCTCAGAAAAAACAAAAAAGGGTCCGATTCTTTCCAATTCATTATCATTTTATTATTCACTAGATATTTGTGCTCAGTTTGAGCTATCGAAAAACTTAATCGAATGAGTCGTTTTCAAAAAGCCGAATCATATAAAAAATTGGCGGAAAAATTGGTAAAAAACGACCAAAGGACCCTCGTAATCGATACTCCACAGTGGTATTACCACATTATCTTTTTATCAACGGAACTCCATCTCAAAAATGTTTACTATCTCTATAGGCTATAGCGCGAGTTCGAATCCCACTAATGTTGTCTACGTGATTGTCTTAGTGATTGCTTAAGTGAAAACATACCGATAAAATCTAGCGGTCCCAATATTAACCACCCTTACCTTTAATTATACTCAAGCAATCACTAAGACAAATAGTGGGAATTCAACAACGCGCTATAGAGATAGTAAACGTTTATGACATGGATTCGTTGGTTGATAGGGATATTCAATTTACCAAAATAACTACTTTGTGACAGTTAAATTGTAATAATATGTGTATGTGATTTTAACTGTAATTTGTTAAAATGGAATCGGATAATACATTTAATATATATATATTTAATAAATTGGCAATAAAAATCTGCTCATTTCGAAACCATTGATCGAATGAGCGATTAATAAGACGAAAGAGTTTAATTTATAGCACATGACTATCTATAGTAGATTTTTGAATAGAACAGTAGTGTTTTATTTGTTTTCTATTACCTTTTACTATTTTTTTTTTGTCAGGAAAAGTGAAATTTTATGATATGTTTTTGAGGAAATAAGCGATCTTAGAATGTTAATTTTACGTGAGTTTAAATATATAAATTTATACCTTATATTAAACCTTTTTTAAACTCTTATTTACTTCTTTTCGAAATTAAAAAAATGAAAAAGGATTAAAAATAAAAATTTAATAGTGAAAAATCAATGGATTTTCAAGCTTTTTAGAGACTCTCTCAAAATTGTGCTAAGTACATTATATTTCTACCTTAATTTTATTTCCTGAACTGATCGGTTCACAATTTTGAAAATGATTATATTATTTTATCACACTTGGTTAGAAAATGCTGTTGGGACGATTTTCCTAGTATATTGAGCCAATATTTAACCAAAGTGTGATAAAGAATATAAATGTCGAATCGTTATATAATTTTGTTATAAAATAAAAAAAATGCCGTTTTATGTTAAAAGAAGTGAAAAGCATAAATAAGTTAGAGTCTAACTGTCAGACTGTTCGAGGTCATTCAAATTCCAATGCACCAATAAATTTTGAATTATTCATTTTGCGTGAAATTTTGCAAAATGTTAAGATTTAAGCTTGATTATGATTATTGGAATTTAAACGATTCAGATATTCTAATCAGAATTAAGGATATCAGTCTTTTTACTTTTTACTTTATTTTTATGATTTTCTTTTCGAAAAAAAGCTACATACTGTATATTTCTAACTTCTAACAACTAAAATAAGTGAGGTTTTAAGGATGTTTTGGTTATTAACAGTTCGGACTCCCCATTTAAAACAATTATAAGTCTTCAATTTATTGAGATATTAAAATGATAATGAATGAAAATTAAAATTAGAACATAATCTTATTTGTTTTAACCCCCCTCACACCCTTTGACTATCTAAAGGCAAAAAAATTTCCGGAGCCAAAACGGCGCAGAAATAACATCGTCACAGACCTACACTTCAAATATGTCATAGAGTTTTGCAATTTTATTTCCAAAAATATGTTGAAATTTTATACGATAAGCCGTTCGAAAGTTATTTTTTCCTACTTTTTTAGGATTTTCGTCAAATGTCTTAAAATTAATTTTGTGAAATCGATACATGATATCCCTTTATCACTTTTTGGTTAGAAGCGTGCCAGTGGCTATGCCACTACTCCTTTTAACGTGGATTTTAACGTTGTGGCTACGCATTCTAACCAAAAAGTGATAAGGGATATCGAAATTCTGAGGAAGCAAGTTTTCAGGAAAGTATTTAAAGATTCTTTGATATAAGTTATTTTATCTGCAGTCTCTATACGAATAATAATTTTTCACAAGTGATTTTATGAAACTAAAATAATAAAAAAAAAATATTTTCAAAAATTATTTTTCGAAAGAATTGAACGGCATTAATCCAAATATAAGCCGACAAAGACAAATCGATCAAATATAATAACTAAGGTGGTACTGATTTTGAGTTTCAGCTGATTAGCAATATTTTTCACATTTTACTGCATTTTTTAATCGCTAAAGTTTCACTCCTAAATTTTTAACTTATATGTCATTGTGAAAAATGTACATGTGTGTGGTTTTTCAAGAAATACAAGGTGAGTGAACCTCTTTTTTCTCTCGCAGTTATCTAAGTTACAAAATTCGAAATTTATAAATGTTACGTGTTGTTCACTTAATCTTATCCTTGATCTCAATCAGTGACAAATAAGTAAATTGATATCCTTCCCAGTTTTCCCGTGATAAGCGCTCAAAGTATTGCGTTTAGATAGGCTTTTGAGTGTGAGGCGAAGTTCTCGTTTCTGGGTGTGAGGAGGTTAAGGAGCCAGTTATAGATTATCTGATCGACAAACAATTAAATTTGTTATCTCAGGCCGTTTTGAGAAAGATCGATTACTGACCCTTCGCCAGTTTTTGTTTTACGCGTTTTTTAAACATGATATTTGAAAAAATAAGACACAGTTCCTGATCCCTAAGAAGGTCGCATTTCAATTCAAATTTGAATGGCATGAACAAATTTAATATGCAATTTTGAAGCTCATGAAGCTCATGATTTGAATCTCAATTTTGATCATATTTTCAAAATGAAAGCCAAGTTTCTTATGAATTTTTAAGTAAAATGAGAAACTAGTTTATTTTCGATATTTCAACTCATAAACAAACTGAATTATACGACATGAAAAATGAATGCAACAAATCGTACATTTTTCAGCAAAAACATACGTTGAAAGGCCTAGGTGTTCTAAGAAATTTTGTAAGAAGATTAAAAACTTTGTTTGTACGGCTAGTGCTAAGCTGAGATCTTTAAGGAATGGAACTGGATTTTTCGGTGAGATATTAAGCATTATGCAAATATTACTCAACGCAGTACAGATACTTTTGGTTTCAAAGATTTTGAACTTCGAGATTAAAAAGTAAATTTTGAGATTTCTATTACATTTTAAATTCCGAAATTTTCGGTTCGAAAAAAGTCGATCCGATCCGACCCATGCCTCCGACATTTTTTTTAATGTTTGAGTGGTTTGAGTTATGCTTCAGAGTTAACGGATAATTTTTTCAACACAAAATGTTCAAAATATCAAAAAATATATAAGAAAACGAAGAAGGATTCTATCGGATTAGTTTGAATACCAGAAATTCACTTCTCGTGAATCTGAAAGTACGGAAACTCCGAATATCCCTTTATTGCTCTCTCCCAAAGATTTGATCCCTCAAAAACACGAGGGTGAGAAAACAACTCAGCCGATTAGGTTCTTAGATAGCTCAAACTGTGTGTAGTGATAATCAATCACTGCAATGTTTCCGCTTATTGATCACTAATTACATGTATTTTATCTTATTTCGCATCAATCAGCAGTTAATCCAGCGAAACTTAAAGCATTTCTCCGCCGGTAAAAATCACCGGCGCGTTAACAATTTTATACCTCAGTGAAATTTATTTCACTGGGAATCATTCTGTTTTTTAAGTTAATAAAAACTACAACTTTTAACAGTCTCATTTTATGTGTAATTAGTGCCAGTAGCAGGTGCATTTAATTATTACATGTGCACAAATATCTAGTGAATAATACAAAATAAAAATTGGTCCGAATAGACCTTGTTTTCTATTTTAAACAAAAATAATAATTAAACAATTTCAGTAATCTTAGAAAACAAAATAAGACATTGGTCTTATTGAGAACAATTTTTAATGTTTTAATTAATTAGATAATTGTGCTCAGTTTGATCTATCGAAGAACTAAATTGGATGACTCGTTTTCAAATGACGCGTCGTTTTCTCACCCCCGTGTTTTTGAGGGACCAAATTTTTGGGAGAGGGCAATAAAGGGATATCAAAACTTTGCTTCCATACTTATGGGAATGTTCTAGAGGTGTAACAATGAAAGATAATTTGGTCACTTTGTTTCGGAAAATTTTTTTGTGAATCGGACATGATTTTAAATATCGATTACAAGGCCCTCTGGTCGTTTTTTGCCATTCTTCAGCCAAAATTTTAAGATCGGCTTTTGAAAACGAGTCATCCATTAAGTTTTTCGATAGCTCAAACTGAGCACAAATATCCAGTGAATAATAAAGTGATAATTCATTGGACAGAATCGGACCATTTTTTGTTTTATTTCTGAGATTACTAAAATTTTTTACGTATCAGTGTTTGTTAACAATTGAAAAAAATTGCCTGATTCTGATCATTGTTTTCAATTTATTCTTCTTTAGATATTTGTGCTCAGTTTTAGCTATTTAAGAACTCAATCAGATAAGTTGTTTTCAAAAGCCGAATTATAAAAAAATTTTGTCTAATTTTATAAACCAACTGGCAAAAAATTGAAAAGAGTACCGTATGGTGTCTACAAGTAACAAAATAGATCGGTATACTGCCGGCTTGATGTCATTTCTCGAACTCGATCGAATTTTTATTTTTATGAAAGTTTTTGAAATGGTTAGCCTAAAAAGAGTTAGCAGTAAATGGCCAAAATAGTAGAAGGCCAAAAAAAATCAAAAATTTTAATTTCTTGAGAAAAATGAAAAATTTTGCTTTTAAAAAATGATGATATTCTTGTTCGCAATCAAATTTTGAGTTTCTTACAATGTTATTTGAAATGAAAAAACAAAATGCAGATAACTTATTTCGAATTTTTTTTCTTTTTAAGAAAAATCTTCGTTTTTTAAATTTTCTCGACAAATTTTCATCATAAAAAATTATCGAATTTACTTTTTTGTTCTAAATTAAGCTCGAATTTACATCAATATCTTATTTTTTGAAGAAATTATTACTACAAGAAAGATGTAAAATATCAATTTTTGGCCTTTTACTGCCAACCATAAAAAAAGAATTTCTATCAGATATCATAAGAGAGTTAAGTTGCTGTATTTTTCATCTAAAATCTAAGAGTGCAGATTGGTTACAGCTACACATCCTATAACTTTCGTATGATAATGTTTTGCCGTTAGTTTACAATAAATACTTAATTCATTTAATTTATCTATTTTTCAAAGAAACGTGAAGATAATCGAATGATCTATTGGATAGAGAAAACTCACTGACTTGAAAACTAACAGGCTGGAAAAGTCACTGGCTCGAAAAAACTCACGCTGTACAGATTCTTGACATGATGAAGAAATATACAACAGAAAGTAAGTTAAAATAAAAAAAATATTTTTATTTTATTTCTATCTAATTGTTTCGAACTCAAGCCGAGTTAACCTTGTCACTCTAACTGTGACAATTTAAAATTTCCAGTGAGAAAATGGAAGAGGTAGCAAAGATTTCAAATGCGTATTCTTGCTCCCCTCTGGAGCTGGATATTCTGAGGGTAAAGGTTTTCGGGTCTCGAACTTTTGGTGAATTTAAAGAAAAGTCAAAATTTGCCTGAAAACCAGTAACTGATGGACGGAAAAATACAAAAACCAGTGAAACTTTTTAAAACATTTTGAAAAATCTCAATTATCCAAAAAAGTCTTAACTGATGGTCAGAAAATCACTCAATTCTGCTTGGTCACTGGATAAAAACACTGGATTTGAAACTGTGAAAATTGTCATTTTTCTAAAAAGATATGTCAATGAAAAAAATGCCAAGTTAAGGTTTTTTGGCGTTTTACCATTATGGCGTTTTACTGCATACCCAGAAATATACAGGTTGAATTTTGTTTTTTAAAGTGTTTCACGAGTGTATACATGTAGTCCAATGAGAGAACTATTAATCCTTGATTGCATCAACGAAGACACTTTTTAACTCTTGAACACAATTATTTCTTTCTTCCGAAAATCTGTAAAATATCTTAATTTTGCGAAAATGAAGTATGACTCATACAGTATGGTCCTTACTGTATGGAACAAGTATTCGCTCAGAAAATAAGTTCCTGTCGGACAAGACCTGTCCTACCATTGTATTTGGGTTTACGTTGAAAATTCCCCGTAGTATTTAATTTTGAAATTGTAAACATTTTTGAGGCTTTTTCAACGCAAAATATTATCTTCAAAATATCGGAAAGTCGTAAATTGTTTTTCTGATCAGTAAAATTTCAGCACCATGATATGTTTCCCTATCGGGAAATAAAATAAGTTTTTTGGACTAATTGGCACCTCAAAAAACAATGCAAGTGGACTATCTTAAGTCGTATGATACGACTCGTATCTTAACTCGTTTATTTAAATCTTGAATTTCTTATTTTTCTAGATATCTCAAAAACTAGTTGAGATAGAAACCTAAAACCAACAAAAAATAAATATATGCATGGTCGCTGTAGTCTTAGTTTACAATAATCAACGAAACAATAGAAAAAAATTGACCTCAGATTTTAACTTGAAAAATGATACGCCACTAATTCTTTGAGCGCCAGTTGTGAAACATCAAGATTTAAATTCAAAATTTCAACTCCTATTTCATCGAACTCATCGTTTGCTGATATTATATTCTAAAAATGGGAACTCTGCCACCTTAAACAAAAAAGTCTTGTTTCATTGATTTCGTGAACCGTGTTTTTTGTTACTCAACAGTCAAAAAAATAATTCCTAAATCCTTAATTTCAGATTATTCTCTAGCAATTCTGACAATACCAGAAAGCCTAAATTAAAACCTACATATCTGTGTTTTTTAAATAACTGGAAAACGCAAATATAGCGGATGATTAACCGCGGTTCAAAAACTGGTTACGTTTATGGTCATGCATTTGAATGATTGAATCGCCAGGGGACCTTTATGGCTTCACCGTCAGCCTTCAAAAAGTAAAGTTGGTTCTTAGTTTTACCGTGATAAGGCCAAAAAATTGTCGGTTTTCACGTCTCACCCCCATTAATTAAGGATTTAATTTAGGCATACGGAAAAATTTTTGATCGGGATCATATTTATCTTGCTTATGTTACAAAAATGAAATTGAAAAAAATCACAGGCAGACCAGATTAACAAGACGTTAAATAGTGAAAATCGATGATTTTTGATGATTCGTGAAAAATCATGGTAGATCTTTGCATTATAAAATCCCACAGATCATTAACTTTTGAGATGGAATGTGTCTGGTTAAATTTTAAGAAAGATTTGATAGAAAACCTTGAAGAAAATAGATTTTGAAAATACAACGGAGATATTGATAACACCGTAATGTACCGGCAACGTACTAAGGGGTGTACCGCTCAAAAAACAAATTTGTACAACAAGCAATTAAATCAAGATTGGTTGGTTAATTTTCCTTATTAACTGTTAATTATACGGGACTAAAAATTAAATGTTAATAATAGAATTAATAAATTGTGAATTTATAAAAAAAATTGTTAATATCATTATTTGCAATTATTACATAAACTTTCAAATTTTATTACATATTCTAAAATATTATATACATTTGTATAAATATTTCGAATATTTGATAAAATTTATAAAGTTTTTCATAGTATTTATTTTTTAAAAATTTTGATAACTTGAAAAAAGGGATTAAATTGCACCCTTTTTTTAAGAAATATATACATGAAAATTTAGAAAATGATGATTTGGTATGCGCTTTAGCCCGTGAAGGCTCCAAGCGGATAAATCGGCTCCAAAATCGGCTCCAACCTTAAAAAATTGATCGATTAAAATACTCTCCAAATTTTTGATTAAAATTTAAGATAGATTTTGCCTAGAAAAATTCAAAAATCTTAATAAAATTGTTCACCAACCATTCAAAAGTTATTTTATCTTATTTTTTGCAGATTTTTCTTAAATTTATCTGAAACGCCAATTCTCAAAACTGACTGACCATACGAAAAATTTTATCAAGTCAGTTTTCAGGAAAGTCTTCTAGTTATTGATAAAGAACAACAAAGTTTCTCTGCTATACTGAAACCTCAATTTATTTCTTTTAGAGTGAATAACCAAAATCTCAGAGTTTGACAAATAAATCGAGCTGATTAAAAATTGTGGCAAAGTACCGCTAATTAAGTTAATACGATTATAAAGCGAGTACCTACCGAGGGATTTAGGTTTCAAACTGTGTTTTTGATCGATTACCATCAAGAAATATATTCAAAACCTGATATTATTTCATTTTTGAAAATAATAAATATGTTTTTTTATACTTTATAATTTCGATTTTTTGACAAAAAATTGAGGATATTTAGAAATAGTTTTTTAATCGGACAATATTTTGCAAATCCAAAAAAAAATTGTTAAGCCTTAGATAAATGTTATAAATATGATGATTAAAAAAAATTCGTAAAAATTCAAGTTCAATCAGTATACCACGCGTGGCCACGGGTACTATAAAATCAAGGTGGTTTTCAACCAGCAATTTCAACAGATAAATATCAATATTTTAAAATCTTATTTAATTATTTAGAAATTTCGGACTTTCTGATTATCAAAGAATGATAGAGACTAATCGGATATATTGTTATCAAAGTATAAGCGCTCAAAGTCGAGCTTAAAACCGACTTTGTAGCCTTCAGTAAAGTTTTCAGTTTGGAGCCTCCAAGGGTTAAGAATAGTCAGAGCAGTTTTTTGTCTAAAGTTCGTATCAGATACATCTGAATGCAAAGGTTCAGCTTTGATTAAAAAATAGTGTTGTTGACCTTGGTTGACATTGTTGTCACTTTCATTTTTGCAAGTTTTGGTTTAGCATGAAATTTAATCTAAACAAAAACTGTTCAATATTTCATGCTAAATCACGCTCCTACCAAACAGAAAAATCATACTTCATCATTTTCAAGCCCTGATTTAACTTTAACTCCGCCATCTTGTTTTTTCAAATCCTGCCCTAGGGACATATTTTACTATTTTAACTATCAATTATTTGATAAAAATATAATTTTATGTAATAATGAGTCATGAAAGTTACAAGATGACTCAAAATGCACCACCAATTATTCATTTTTCCTCCACCAAAAGCCACGTGATTTTTAGCACAAAATTGATGATTCCTCAAGAACGATCCAGATTTCAGCCTGGACTGTATATAAACGCACCCACTCACCAGAGTCACTCATTAAACAATATATAAAATAAATAAAAAAATGTTTAAAATTCTAAATAAATTATGCTGTGGCACGAAAAAAATCACATTATTAAACACATTTGACGAGAATTACAGAGATACTTTGGAGCTTTTTGACGAAAAGTGGATTATTCGAAGAAAACGGGTGAAAATTGTAAAGGCTCTCGGTCAAAATTTATTACTAGGAAATATGCAGAGAAAACGGAGAGTTTGCGGAATCACTCAATTTTACACTTCAGACGTTGCCTTACAAATGATTCAACTCGGGAATGCGGATCAAAATATTTCCCATTTATTAAAACTCCTTGCAAAACACGGAAAGCTCAAAAAATGTCCTGGACTGCTGAAACCTCTCGGCGTGACAGTTTTGCGTTATAATGGTTCAAATGCCATTTTCATGGTTTTAGAATGGCCTGAAGATCGAAATATTCAACCCTTGCAAAATTACCTGGCCCATCGACAACTTTCTACAGCGTTACAAATTGATACAATTGCAAAAATTTTATCTACAGTAATCTCCCTACAAAAAATGAATGTTTTATCTGGAAATATCCCGGGGATTCAAATTCGAGATTTATTTATTGATAACCAGATGAATGTCTATGTAACTTATTATGGGAACCATCAATTTGATAGTCTTCAAACTTCTTCGGAAACGTACACTGCCGAGAGGCTCGTTTGGGATTTTGGGATCATTATGGCAAATATTTGTGCGGAGAACAGTAGGTTAAAATATATAACTGACGGGTGTCTCGTAGCCAATCCTGCTCATAGAATCCCGTTCAGCGCCTTGTGCCATCAGATAAAAAATTTGTTAAAAATGCCGATTTCAAATCCTGTAAATACTAAAGAAATGAAGTTTCAAGGTGGGAAAAAAAGTCGAGCTCCGAAAAAATTTTATGAAAATGTCGAAGAAACTTATAGCACCTATGAAACTGGTTATGAATCATGTGTTACCTTATACTGAATTTAACTTATTTTAACTGTCTATTCATGTTTTACGATGTCAAAAAATGATAACCAAAAATTTTATTACCTTTCTGTGCTCGAATAAGCTAAATAAATACATATAAGTCAGTCAATTTCTTGGATTCATTTATATGTAAATTTCCCATTTACTCACAAAAAAATTAAGTAGGTTGTAGCACAATTTGTAAATGTCACTTTTGTTAAGGTTAATAAAGTCAAAATCTAAATTACATACTGTTAAAGTTTAAGTCTATCCTTAATCTCGAGGAGTAGAGTACAATAAAGTTCCAAGCACTTTTACTTTTCCCGTAATAAGCTCTCAAAGTCGCACCATTGAGTGGCGCAGGAGCCTCCAAGGGTTAACAGCTAAAATGTGCATCAGTTTAAAAATGGAAAATCATGGTCAGGCTCGGGCCTTTTTGGATATTCAAGACTTCTGTAAATCCATAATTTAAGTCTTGCGGCTGCGCTTTATAACACGGCTTTAGTAATCTTACGTAACTGATAGTTTAATACTGTTTCAAATTTTCTCCTGCTTCTGAAGATGGCTCCTTAGCCGAAACGTTAACTAAATACCATTCTTGATGGAAAATAAATATAATAGTTTAATTTACACTGAGTTAATGAGTTGAAATGAGTTTCTCTATTTTGGAAAAGATCAAGATTCATCTTGATTCAAGGTAACATCACATATTCAAAAGTCAAATCAGGTCATTTTTGAGGATCTTGTACAAAATTTCTCATCGATTTTTTAGTTTGAATCATTAGAAAATAGATCAACTTTTAACAAAAAATTCTTAATATTGGTAAATTTTGCTGAAAGTTGAACGGACAAATTATCTGGAAATCGATTTCAAGCTCATCTCTGAAAACAAAAAAAATTTCTTTAAAATCTCGCACCCACGCATAAATATCACAAATTTTTCTTCTTCTTTTTAAAACAGCATTACTTGTATTGATAATAATACCGACGTATTATACGGTATAATTTATACCGTATTATTTTGCCGTTAATTAATAAGTACACTTAAATCACTTAATTATATTTAATTTAAGGAAGAAATATTTTTTGAACGGTCATATAAAATTTTAATTATCATTTTTGGGAATAAATTTGCCAACTTTATAACACATTTTAATTGAAAGTCTGTTATATTATCATTTACACGCCGTTTGGACGCTTAAAAACCACCTGAATGGCGTTTTGGTGTGCGTGGGTTAATCACGCCTAGAAACGCCCAGTTTGTGGTGACCCAGTTAAGAATACCCACCATAGATGCTTCGGTCTCCTCAGTGAGGACCCTATAAAGTTTATAAATCAAAGATATTTGTCCATTATTCTGGCACTGAATTTCTTAGAGTTCTCACGGGAACTATTACGGTAATCTTTGATGGTCAAAAATCAAAATAATTTCAAATAATGACCTTGAATTTCGTTGTTTTGTGACGCTTTTAACTTTTTAAATTGATGAATTGTTTCTTTTTGATAACTAATATTAATTGATTTCTTTCAAGTCTGAAATCATGCTGAGTTTTAACTTTTTTGAACGAAAACTATTACTTACAATTTTTTTTTCAAAGTTATTTTAGTTGTTTAGATTTTATTCAAAACTGCTCTTTGACCTGCCCGTTGGCTGAAAATACTAAAACAGTCATATTAATAATCTTTATTGAATAAACGTTTTTAGCTTTATTGGAAGAGAAAATGGAAAAATTGGAAAATTTACTATCTCATTATGAAAAAAAAGGATACCCACAATTACCACCAGAGACAAGGATAATAAGAAAAAAAATTGTTTTAACTCCCTAATTTATGGCTCATTGCGCACGAGATAACTAAATTAAAAAGTAAACATTGATGAAATTGAGAATCTATGACATTTTTATGTTGAAAATCATGATGCAAACTATTTATGCCATCTCAGGTCAGAATATGCGGTCTTGAAATTTAAGTTTTCGATATCAAATATAATTTTTTGTTTATTTCCATCACCGGGAACTTTTTTAGGCCGACGAGTCGATAATTTTTTGAAAATTCGGACAAAACAATTTTTCGAAAAATTGTGAAAAAATTGAATGTTACTCTAGAACTTTAGAACACTAGGCCTGGTGTTGTGAATTCGCGTTTGACCAATGAGAGCACCAAAAATAACGGCGTTGGCCAATTGAGGCTTTTAAAATAAGGGGTTAAACACAAACGCGCAACGCCTGGTCTAAAGATCTCTTTCTTATATGTGGGCCTAAGCAAGGGATAGCTCTTCAAGTCAAGGCAATATTTTGGGGCGATTTGAGTGTTTTTAGTGCCGCTTCATGACGTATAGTTCATTTGTTTAGAATCATAAATCATTTTTAAGTTTTTAATATCGTTCGTCGTTGAATAACCAGTTTATCATAAATCATTCAAATTATATCAGATACTCTATTCACTCAAATTTGGACTAAATATCCCTTTATTGCCCTTTGGTAAGATATGTTATAAACATATTGACAAAGTAACGTAGTGGACCAAATCTTTACCACAGGGCAATAAAGGGATATACCACTTTTGGAATCTACAAAATATTTAAAAGACATTTAACTATTCTGCGTATCTAATGTTTTATTCTAAAGTTGAAAATAAAATGACTTTTTATTATTAGTTTTAAACGATGATAAAAATAGTCAATGATGAAAAAACAGAAAATTACAATTTCACTTATGTTTAAGGGGGTTGTCGGTGTAATTGCAAGCACTTTTAATCGAACATTAAGTTTCTATTTGAGGGGGTACTCCTCATGGGAAAACACGATTTTGATCTATTGTATCACCTTTTTTCAAAAAAAACTTTGATATAACATTTTCGTCCCGCGGCGGGGACTCCCGCCATAACATACTTAATAATATAAAGTTTATATTATCAAGATTTTTATAAATTGACACTGTTCAATACCACCTAGCGGAGAGCATTTAACAATTCAAAAATTCACTTCAGCGCCACCTGGTGAGCAAACTTGATGGAGTGGACGTCACGTCTTAGACTACACTCATTTTTATTTTTTGGCTGCATTACTCGGGAAAAAAATTAACTAAAATCTATTTGCGCAAATAACCCTTTTCATATTTTCAAAAAGTTGAGTGCTGCACTTTCTTGAATCGTCAAGACTATTTATATCTATTAATAATAACATAATATGTTAGTTTTGTCGCGAAACCTGCCACACTAGACATAGTCTCAATTTGAAATAGCCTGCAAATTGCAATTTTCCATCATTTCACACCGATAATAATTTATTTTATTTTATTATCAATTAAACTGCTAACTAACGTTTACAAGTATTAATCAATAGCTAATTTAAAATTTATTATTATCGACAAGTTAAATTAATTTTCCTTCTATACTAAGTTTGCGACCTTTTTCTTGATTAAAATTATAAATATTTTACGACGTTTCGGATTTTTTCTCGATTTCTCACGAACTATTTTTCAGAAATGTAGTTCAACATATTTTTCACATGTAATTTCATAAACAAGTATGAGAAATTTTTATGTTTGAGAAATTTTTTAAGAGAAATTAGGCAAAAATAAAGAAAAGTTGATCAATGACCAGTTTGAGAAAGCCTTAAAAATGATCTGAAAGAAATATATTTCATATATATTTTTCTTTGGAAATAGACTGGAACCTGTATTCTTCCGGAGCTGTGAACAGTAACGGTTTGATTATGTCTTTAACCGGTTTGTTAAGTAATATGTTTGTTTCATTTCAATTGCGTGATAATGTGAAGGTTTTGTAACAAACCTTTTTTCTTCAGTATCAAACAATAAAAAACATTTTCTCATGTTTTGATCAAAAGTTATTTCTTTTTTAAAACGGGCTACTTTTCACCAGCAACAAAAATGTAAGCAACCTTAATAAAAAAACCTCAATATCCTTAATCAAAAAAAAAGTTTTCACCGATGAGTTCCCGTTTGAAAAAACCAACTGTGACCAAAAATCGCGGATTGGAAAGAAGTATTTAAAATCAGAAGTACCGTATTTCTTAAACATAAATAACGTTTTTATTTTTTTCTACAATAATGCCACTTATTTCTGTGGATTTATTCAATCAATCATAATAATTAATCAATTTGTCTTATTTATCTTTGACGTTAGATTATGGGAACTCGTTTGCGTATCAGTAAAGAAGAAACAGATATTATGTTATCGCTTGAACCTAGTTGGAAATCAATTGTTCAGTTTCATGAAAATTTAACAAAAGTTCAAAGAATTACACAAGAAGCAATTTGGGAAATTTTTACTTCTGAAAGGACCGGAATCAAATGATGAACCCATAAAAAATTGAGAAATTTCTCTCAAACATTTATGTTCTACAAAGAAAGCAGATTCATCATGGTATTTGCCTAACAAATTTTTGCTCATTATCGGAAAAAAGTAAGCGTTTTAAAAAATTGAAATTTGGCAGTGTATTTTTAGTCCCATTTTCACAAAATTAACTAACAAAAACTTTCTATTTTGATAACCTTTAGACTTTAAAATGTCGAAAAATTCTAAAACTCGATGAAACAGAAACGTTATGAGATTTTTGACAGTATTATTTACAAAAAAATTTTTCGAACTTTTTGAATTTTTGAAAATCGCTAAGTTCTCATTTAATGAGTTTCTCATTCAATGACCAATTTGGTCAAAAAAGGTCGAAAGTATCAAAATGCAAAATATACGGTATTGGCGTGCACTTCCGAATCTTGGGATTCCAACTGTTTTTATTATTATTATTATTTGGTTTATTCGCATTCTCAAGGTGTAGAACGGCTTTGAAAATAATTGAACTTTAAACAGAATTGCAGAATGGGAAATATAATATTAAGTTATATATCTTAGGGTGTTTTTACATAATTTTATTTACAATTTTTAAAACACGAAAATAGGGGTTTTTTACATATGGGTGGTCCTTTTCTTATTTATGAATTTTAAAATACAATAGTATTTTTATTTTCACCCTTTTGATACGACAAATATTTCATATCTGTGTTTTTGTATCATTTGTGGTTTTCCTACAAAACTGCTGGATCCTCACCCTACCGAAATTATGTAGTCATCCCCATGATCCTGATTGGGCAAGATGTGATGTGGTGTAATAATATAGTGTTTTTAGCCCTTCTTTCAAAAAAATAACTTTTAAACATCAAGAATAAATTTTTGCAATTTTCGTATTTTTGAGCGACTATTTTAAAAGATATTGACGTTAAAAATATAGAAAATGCCATTTTTGAAGAAATTTGAATACAAATCGATTACGATGCCCAAGTTCATAAAAAATCTCTGTTTTTATTCTGGTCAAGAACTATTTCGGAACGAGAATCGTGTGATGTTACATAATTTTTATAAAACTAAATGTAGATCACAGCCTACCCTGCTCAATTTGTATTTCATTGGCTCGATTGCGTGCGTAGGTGCTAAGTTAACAAGTGTTTCTTTGATTTAATGAAATATTATCAACAGTACGTAATCAACACGCGATTCGTGTCCAGAAATGGTTTTTCACAAGAATAAAACCAAATAAATATTTTGTATGAACTCGGGCATCGACGTCGATGCCGCATCGTTATTGATATTTGATAATTATCATGCTCAATTAAAATATTTATTAAATATATTTTTAATAAAAAATAATTTAATTTCCCAATTAGATGTACTTAATAAAAAAATTCCACATTTTTGGCCTAAAATTAAAAGAAAATGTACCAACACTGTTCTTCTTAATTCCCTTTCAGAACTTATATATTGAATCTCAAGCTTGCAATGGAAGTATTTCTAGCTTGTCTATTAGACGCTCAACAATCGAGTCTATTAAATAATATTGAAGTTTCTCGACTTTTTTTAAATATGAAGGAATTATATTTTATTCATTTATCGTTTTGGATGAATTCTTTCCTTCCAATTTTACACGATTATCGTCAGAACAATGAATGTTTACTTATTGAAGATATTCTGCCAATTTATGAGAATATCTCGAAACGATTACAAAGGAAATGGTTAATATAACGTTTTTAATTTATGATACAGAAATAGTAAATATACTAAGCGATTTTAAGTTCATAAACAGAATCAGCTTAACTTTTCAAACAAAATTTTAACGTCTGGTTCTCGGTATATCCTTTTACCAACGAAACTCAATCTCAAAAACGATTATTATCTCTATAGCGCCAGTTCGAATCCCACTAATGTTGTCTTTGTGATTGTCTTAGTGATTGCTTGAGTTATTACACATCGATCAAATTTAGCGGTCCTAATAACAAGCACTCTTGCCTATAATCATACTCAAGACAGTCACTAAGACAACCTTAGTGGGATTCAAACACGCGCTTTAGAGAAAGTAAACGTTTTGAGATGGAGTTCCGTTGGTGAAAGGATATCCGTTTTTTAATTTGTTAAAAATTTGATATGGAAATTTGAAAAATTCAAATTTTTGGGATTTTTATTTGGAATATTGCTTAAATCCATTTTTGAAACCTAAATATATAATTATTAATTATACCTCTCTGTAGTATTAAGTTTTGACACTTTGCTTAGGCTTCGCATCACATAGCTTTACTTACTGTAATTTGTTAATTTGATTTCAAAACAGCTTTTTGCTGTTAACTCTTTTATGCATAAAAAATGCAGCTTAACTATTTAAACTATTTTTTCATTTTTGAATAAATTTCTAGATAACATTTTCTTAACGATTGTTTAATTTGAACTTGAAGTTTTCTTATCTTTGAAAATGATTATACAATAAAAAATCGAAACGTTGATAAAAAATAAATAGAATTTATTGATTATTATTACTATTTTATAATTTATATAATCATTTGAAGACCTTATTTAAAATATCTCCGTGGTGCATCAAAATCTATTGATTATGGCCGAGAAATGTCCCAGACCAATCCAATTTTCCAAAGATTTCTAAAATGGGCCGAAGTCCAAAAACCAATTTCTCGGTCCGATTCCTTATCAGTTCCAAATTTTGCACTAGACTCGATTCAATCTTCACCTCATCAAAGAATTACGCGTTATGGAATTTTGATGCATCCCTTATTGAAATTAGCTACTGATGATATTAAACCAAAATTAGTACAAATTCAAAAAGAAGTTGATGGACTTTGTCGGTAAATTAATGTTTTTTTGGAAAAAATTGGAAAAATTTTCTGTTTTAAAAATTAAAGAAAATTTTTTTTTTTCAAATGTCTAAAAAATGATGAATGTTATATTTTTTGGAAAAGGTTCCAAACTTCATAAAACATTTTGACAGAACATTAGAAATGTTTAATATAATTTGAGTAGAAAATTTTCATAAAAAAAATCCATTTTGAAATTGTTTCGACAAAAACAACACTACTGTGTAAAATTCATTTGCCTATCAGCGGGCCCTTCAGGGTGGTGAAATCAATTGTCAAAATATATCTCAAAAATATTAAGGTGGTTGAATAACCGAGTAAAATTATGTGAAATTGATGAACAAATTCGAAGTGTTGCTTTTCCTCATTTCAAGGTCGACTCCCCAATCGGTCGTGCCCAGCTCAGCCATTACTACCTCCCGCGAAACACTTTTAATATTTTTTCACAAATTCCGAATTCAAAATTTTCTGATGAAAAAAGAGTGGTGTTCCTTGAAATGGACGATGTTCATCTAAGGATTGGTTTGTTTTAAACAAAAAAAATTCAAAAACACTCAAAAAATAAAAATTTTCTGGAGGAAATTATTTTCACTTAAAAATTAGCCTTAAAAAGATTGAATCAAGATGGAAAATGTGAAAATGTTTCGTTAAAACTAGTGACCGATTGCCTTTTATTTTGCAAACAGATGAAAAATGAAATCGAAAATTTAACCTTGAAACCTCTTCAACTAATAAGATCGCCATTCAAAACAGATAAAGTTCATCCTGTGCAGTTAGAAGCCGAAAATCACTTGCTTCTCTTTGTTCTAAGGTAAATAATTATTCTTAAAACAAATCAAACAGATATTAACTTGACTTTAAATTCAAATCAGCCAGAATTGCTTATTGTGTACTGACTCACAGTAGATGTGAAACTATTTTTGAGTTTGTAAGAATCCGAAGACTCTAAAGTTGTTTCTCGATATCCCTTATTAACACTTTTGTAAATATCCCGGCCCTGATTAGGAAACGTAGTGTGTTTTTAAGTAGAAGGGCCGGGATATTTACGAAAGTGTAAATAGTGTGAATATATATAAATTAATAAAATAATATTATATAAAATAATATCTTAAATTTCTTACAACCTCAAGTATGTTTTGGTTAAATAAACTTACATTATTGAAAACAATTTATATTTTTTCTGCACCTAGAATTCCTCTTATGAAATCGTTATATCAGAAAATAGTCAATCTTCGATTCCTGGCCTGAAGATCGGATTCTGCAGATCGAAAATGACAAAGACACAAAAAAGGGCAAACGTTTTGACTCAACCATAATTTTTTCGAAATTCTTTTTTCACCCAATTATTCATTTTTGTCAAGAGCTTGCCAAGAAAAATTAAATACAGGGGCGCGATATTGGCACATGCGATATTGGGCACTTTCGGAAATATCCCTTTATCACATTTTGGTTAGAATGCGTAGCCACAACCGTAAAATCACCCGTTAAAAGGAGTAGTGGCTACGCATTCTAACCAAAAGGTGATAAAGGGATATGGGAAGAAAAATAAAAATTTTCGTTCAAAAATGAAAAACGCGTAAGCGTTAGAAATGACGTCATATATCAACAATTTTTTAATTTTATATAGGAGTTTCAGGATAGGTTTGAATGACGTGAATCACCAAATTGCGTATAATTTAATAATTCATCAAACGCAATCAAATAAAAATTGATTAGAGTAGATTTGGGAAATTCAATTCCTGGAAGTGACGTCATTTATGACGCATCAATAATTTGAGATATAAA
>SCLH01000146.1:278543-305978 GCA_004367855.1 Oikopleura vanhoeffeni
ACGGACAAAATTAATCTGGAACGATTTCAGAGCTCATCTCTGAAACAAAAAAATTTCTTTAAAATCTCGCACCCACGCAAAATATCACAATTTTTCTTCTTTTTTTAAAAACAGCATTACTTGTATTGATAATAATACCGACGTATTATACGTATAATTATACCGTATTATTTTACCGTTAATAAGTACACTTTAAATCACTTAATGTATATTTAATTT
Source organism: Oikopleura vanhoeffeni (assembly GCA_004367855.1). NCBI lineage: Eukaryota > Metazoa > Chordata > Appendicularia > Copelata > Oikopleuridae > Oikopleura > Oikopleura vanhoeffeni. The sequence continues at coordinate 278,763 of SCLH01000146.1, forward strand.
AAGGAAGAAATATTTTTTGACGGTCATATAAAATTTTAATTATCATTTTTGGAATAAATTTGCCCAACTTTATAAACACATTTTCAATTGAAAGTCTGTTATATATCATTTACAACCGGTTTGGACGCTTAAAACCTACCTGAATGGGCGTTTTGGTGTGCGTGGTTATCACGCCTAGAAACGCCCAGTGTGGTGACCCAGTTAAGAATACCCACCATAGATGCTTCGGTCTCCCTAGTGAGGACCCTATAAAGTTATAAATCAAAGATATTGTCCATTATTCTGGCATGATTTCTTAGAGTTCTCACGGGAACTATTACGGTAATCTTTGATGTCAAAAATCAAAAATAATTTCAAATAATGACTTGAATTTCGTTGTTTTGTGACGCTTTAACTTTTTACATTTGATTGAATTGTTTCCTTTTTGATAACTAATATTAATTGATTTCTTTCAACTGAAATCATGCGGAGTTTTAACTTTTTTGACGAAAACTATTCTTACAATTTTTTTTCATAAGTTATTTTAGTTGTTTAGATTTTATTCAAACTGCTCTTGACCTGCCCGTTGGCTAAAACTAAAACAGTCATATTAATAATCTTTATTGAATAAACGTTTATACTTATTGGAAGGGAAAATGGAAAAATTGGAAAATTACTATCTCATTATGAAAAAAAAGATTACCCACAATTACCACCAGAGACAAGGATAATAAGAAAAAAAAATTGTTTTAACTCCTAGATTTATGGCTCATCCGCACGGAATAACTAAATTAAAAAGTAAACATTGAAAATTGAGAATCTATGACATTTTTATGTTGAAAATCATGATGCAAACTATTTATGCCATCTCAGGTCAGAATATGCGGTCTTGAAATTAAAGTTTCGATACTCAAATATAATTTTTGTTTATTTCCATCACGGGGAACTTTTTTAGGCGACGAGTCGATATTTTTTTGAAAAATCGGACAAAACAATTTTTCGAAAAATTGTGAAAAAAATTGAATTGTACTCTAGAACTTTAGAACACTAGCCTGGTGTTGTGAATTCGCGTTTGACCAATGAGAGCACCAAAAATACGGCGTTGGCCAATTGAGGCTTTTAAAATAAGGGGTTAAACACAAACGCGCAACGCCTGGTCTAAAGATCTTCTTTCTTATATGTGGGCCTAAGCAAGGGATAGCTCTTCAAGTCAAGGCAATATTTTGGGGCGATTTGAGTGTTTTTAGTGCGGCTTCATGACGTATAGTTCATTTGTTAAATAATAAATCATTTTTAAGTTTTAATATCGTTCGTCGTTGAATAACCAGTTTATCATAAATCATTCAAATTATATCAGATACTCTATTCACTCAAATTTGGACTAAATATCCTTTATTTCCTTTGGTAGATATGTTATAAACATATGACAAAGTAACGTAGTGGAACCAAATCTTACCACAGGGCAATAAAGGATATACCACTTTTGGAATCTACAAAATATTAAAAGACACTTTAACTATTCTGCGTACTAATGTTTTATTCTAAAGTTGAAAAAAAATGACTTTTTATTATTAGTTTGAAACGATGATAAAAAATAGTCAATGATGAAAAACAGAAAATTACATTTCACTTATGTTTAAGGGGGTTGTCGGGTGTAATTGCAAGCACTTTTAATCGAAATTAAGTTTCTATTTGAGGGGGTACTCTCCATGGAAAACACGATTTTTGATCTATTGTATCACCTTTGTTCAAAAAAACTTTGATAAATTTGTCCCGCCGGCGGGGACTCCCGCATAACATACTTAATAATATAAAGTTATATATCAAGATTTTTATAAATGACACTGTTCAATACCACCTAGCGGAGAGCATTTAACAATTCAAAAATTCACTTCAGCGCCACCTGTGAGCAAACTTGATGGAGTGGACGTCACGTCTTAGACTACACTCATTTTTATTTTTTGGCTGCATTACTCGGGAAAAAATTAAACTAAAATCTATTTGCGCAAATAACCCTTTTTAGTATTTTCAAAAGTTGATGCTGCCACTTTCTCGAATCGTCAAGACTATTATATCTATTAATAATACACATAATATGTTAGTTTTTCGCAAACCTGCACACTAGACATATGCTCATTTTGAAATAGCCTGCAAATTGCAATTTTCCATCATTTCACACCGATAATAAATTATTAATTTATTATCAATTAAACTGCTAACTAACGTTTCACAGTATTAATCAATAGCTAATTTAAAATTTATTATTATCGACAAGTTAAATTATTTTCCTTCTATACTAAAGTTTGCGACCTTTTTTCTTGATAAAATTATAAATATTTACGACGTTTCGGATTTTTTCTCGATTTCTCACGAACTATTTTTCAGAAATGTAGTTCAACATATTTTCACATGTAATTTTCATAAAAACAGTATGAGAAATTTTTATGTTTGAGAAATTTTTAAGAGAAATAGGCAAATAAAGAAAAGTTGATTCAATGACAGTTTGAGAAAAGCCTTAAAATGATCTGAAGAAAATATTCATAATATTTTTCTTTGGAAATAGACTGGAACCTGTATTCTTCCGGAGCTGTGAAAGTAACGGTTTGATTATGTCTTTAACCGGTTTGTTAAGTAATATGTTTGTTTCATTTCAATTGCATGATAATGGTGAAGGTTGGTAAACAACCTTTTTTCTTCAGTATCAAACAATAAAAAACATTTCTCTCATGTTTTGATCAAAAGTTATTTCTTTTTTAAAACGCGGCTACTTTTCACCAGCAACAAAATGTAAGCAACACTCAATAACCATTAATAAAAAACCTCAATATCTTTAATCAAAAAAAGTTTTCACCGATGAGTTCCGTTTGCAAAAAACCAACTGTGACCAAAAATCGCGGATTGGAAAGAAGTATTTAAAATCAGAAGTACGTATCTTAAACATAAATAACGTTTTTATTTTTTTCTACAATAATGCCACTGTATTTCGTGGATTTATTCAATCAATCATAATAACTTAATCAATTTGTCTATTGTATCTTGACGTTAGATATGGAACTCGTTTGCGTATCAGTAAAGAAGAAACAGATATTATGTTATCGCTTGAACCTAGTTGGAAATCAATTGTTCAGTTTTCTGAAAATTTACAACAAGTTCAAAGAATACACAAGAAGCAATTTGGGAAATTTTTACTTCTGAAAGGACCGGAACAAATGATGAACCCATAAAAAATTGAGAAATTTCTCTCAAACATTTATGTTCTAAAAGAAAAGCAGATTCATCATGGTATTTGCCTAACAAATTTTTGCTCATTATCGGAAAAAGTAAGCGTTTTAAAAAATTGAAATTTGGCAGTGTATTTTTAGTCCTATTTCACAAAAATTAACTAACAAAAACTTTCTATTTGATAACCTTTAGACTTTAAATGTCGAAAAATTCTAAAAACTCGATGAAACAGAAGTTATGAAGATTTTGACAGTATTATTTTACAAAAAATTTTTTCGAACTTTTTGAATTTTGAAAATCGCTAAGTTTCTCATTAATGAGTTCTCATTCAATGACCAATTGTCAAAAGTCGAAAGTATCAAATGCAAAATATACGTATTGGCGTGCATCCGAATCTTGGATTCCAACTGTTTTTATTATTATTATTATTTGGTTTATTCGCATTCTCAAGAAACGGCTTTGAAATAATTGAACTTAAACAAATTGCAGAATGGGAAATATAATATTAAGTTATATCTTAGGGTGTTTTTACATAATTTATTTACAATTTTTAAACCACGAAAATAGGGGTTTTTTACATATGGGTGGTCTTTTTAATTATGATTTTAAAATACAATAGTATTTTTATTTTCACCTTTTTGATACGACAAATATTTTCTTATCTGTGTTTTTGGTATCATTTGTGGTTTCCTACAAAACTGCTGGATCTCACCTACCGAAATTATGTAGTCATCCCATGATCCTGATTGGGCAAGATGTGATGTGGTGTAATAATATAGTGTTTTTTAGCCCTTCATTCAAAAAAATAACTTTTAAAACATCAAGAATAAATTTTGCAATTTTCGTATTTTTGAGCGACTATTTAAAAGATATTGACGTTAAAAATATAGAAAATGCCATTTTTGAAGAAATTTGAATACCAATCGATTAACGATGCCCAAGTTCATAAAACTCTGTTTTTATTCTGGTCAAGAACTATTTCGGAACGAGAAATCGTGTGATGTTACATAATTTTTATAAAACTAAATGAGATCCAAGCCTACCTGCTCAATTTGTATTTCATTGGCTCGATTGCGTGCGTAGGTGCTAAGTAACAAGTGTTTCTTTGATTAATGAAATATTATCAACAGTACGTAATCAACACGCGATTCGTGCCAGAAATGGTTTTTTCACAAGAATAAAACCAAACTAAATATTTGTATGAACCGGGCATCGACGTCGATGCCGCATCGTTATTGATATTTGATAATTATCATGCTCAATTAAAATATTTATTTAAATATATAATAAATAATTAGTTCTTAATAAAAAATTCCACATTTTTGGCCTAAAATTAAAAGAAAATGTACAACACTGTTCTTCTTAATTCCCTTTCAGATTATATATGTGAATCTCAAGCTTGCATGGAAGTATTCTAGCTTGTCTATTAGACGCTCAACAATCGAGTCTATTAAATATATGAAGTTTCTCGACTTTTTTTAAATATGAAGGAATTAATATTTATTCATTTATCGTTTGGATGAATTCTTTCTTCCAATTTACACGATTATCGTCAGAACAATGAATGTTTACTATATTGAAGATATTTGCCAATTTATGAGAATATCTCGAAACGATTACAAGGAAATGGTTAATATAACGTTTTTAATTTATGAACCAGACAAATAGTAAATATTAAAAAAGGCGATTTTAAGTTCATAAACAGAATCAGCTTAATTCAAACACGGAGCGTAGCACGCCGTACTTGCGGAGAACCTGGCGGAGTAATTACCACGAAAATAAATAGTGATTTTTCTATTCGACCACCGATCAAATGTGTACAGAGTTTAATCATTTATCTATAGCGGCGAACCAGGATGTTGAGTTCAAATATATTATTTTTATATTTAAATTTCGAAATTCAAAAGCTTGAAAATAAATTTTTCGCAAATTTTGATATGTTATGTGAATTCTGACATAAAAACGAACAAAATGATTTAACTACTTTTAATCTGATTGTTACAATAAATATTTTCTATCTGAATATATGAAAATGCCATGAAATGTTATTTGTCATTTTGTGTCGACTTTCTTTAGAAATATTATCAAAAATCTTCGCAAATCAAGTCAAATAATAATTGACTTTTAAGTTCTTTTAATTCAGTACAAATCAGGGCCGCATCATGTGTTGAATTTTCTGGTATCTATTTGAGTTCCGTATTTCAACGGATAGCAAGGTCAAGTGAATATCGTTTCTGAACTACTGATGAATTTACAACACTTGCTTGTGACATCAGCCGGGTTTGTGCCTAAATCCCTGAAATCACGGTGGCAAAGTATAAAATTCCATTTTTTTTACAAGTTCAAATCTCATTGAATTTTTAGGGCCGATTCCGGGTCGACAAATGCTTTATCTCAAAGAAACTGACAAAATATAGAGTAAAGATAATAAGCCAAAATGAGAGAGAATTTCAAAAACAAAAATGGCGAATATGTTAAATACCAAATGTTTCCGGAAAAAGTTAACTTATTAAAATAGAGATCGCAAGGTCACTTTGGGCCAGATATGGCCAAGCGCTGAGTATGTGGGTTAATAAATCTTAATTGTAAAATATTTTCATTACTTAGTGACTTATTATTACAGATGAGAGACAAAACACTTATTTTTTGATATTTTTGTATAACTGTGATCAGCCGCCTTTACAAGCGACAGTAAGAGAAATCGGTTCAAGTGTTAATTCTCGATTTTCTTGAGGTTTTGAGGACCTGACGATATCACTGCAAGATGCAATTCCGGAAACCTTTATACATCTGGATCTACAAACGAAAATATGGTTCGTGCTTTCCTCAGAATGATATCTCAAAATAAAATCACAAGATTTACGCTGAACGGCACTTCAGCTTGGTCGAATTTGGATACAGCCAAATAAATACTTGGTAGTTGGTATAGTAAGTTTGATAGTTATTCGAATGCGATTCAGGCAGTATTCCGTTCATCCAGTTTTTTATTTTTCCTCATGAAAAAAGAACCAAAACAGATTACATCAAATTTTGAGTTTCTGTTAAAAAAATTTATATTTTCACCGAATTTAAAACGGAATTGGATAACAAATTTTTTCACACGACGCAGAATTAAATTTAATGAATGCAATTCCTAAATGTTTTTCCAAACTCTTATCAATTTCTGTTGTAGCGGTTCACATTTACGTTAACTTTTTGAATTTTAACTTACTTCTGTTATGTTTCAATACTGTTTATTACTGATTTAATAAATTTCAAATTGATAATTAAATTCTCTATGATATTCAAAAATATTAATTTAAAACAAAATAAAATTAGTTCATAAAAGTCTTGGTACCATTTTCATTGTCCAGAATTCTCACGATCACTAAATCAAATAAAAATTTGTTTCAAATTTAATCATTCGAAAAATATATATTTTAGTAACAAATTGAGTTCGCCGCGCTGTTTTGATACCACTCTCACATGACGGCGAGTTTTATTTACTTTCGCGGCAAATTCTCGCGGCCAGGTTCTCGCTTCCTGGAAGTGACGGCGTTTGGTCTGCACCGTTCATAACACAATTTTAACGCCCGCCTCCCCCCAGACCCCCCCCCCCCACCACACCCCCCCAAACAAACCCCCCCCACACCCCCAAACCCCCACCCCGCCCCCCCACCCCCCTCCCCCCCCCCCACCCCCAACCCCCTTCCCCCCCCCCTCCCCCCTCCCCCCCCCGCCCCCCCACCCCCCCCCCCCCCCCCGCCCCCCCCCCCCCCCCCCCCTCCCCCCCCCCCCTGGTTCTCGGTATATCCTTTTAACCAACGAAACATCAATCTCAAAAACGATTATTACTCTATAGCGCCAGTTCGAATCCCACTAATGTTTCCTTAGTCGATTGTCTTAGTTGATTGCTTGAGGCTTTATTCACATCGATCAATTTAGCGGTCCTAATTAACAAGCACTCTTGCCTATAATAATCTCAAACAAGTCACTAAGAGCAACCTTAGTGGGATCAAAAACACGCGCTTTTAGAGAAAGTAACGTTTGCAGATGGAGTTCCGTTGGTGAAAGGATATCCGTTGTTTTCAATTTGGTTAAAATTTGATTATGGAAAATTTGAAAAATTCAAATTTTTGGGATTTTATTTGGAGATATTGCTTTAAAATCCATTTTGAAACCTAAATATATAATTATTAATTATACCTCTCGTAGGTATAAGTTTTGACCTTTGCTATGGCTTCGCATACATAGCTTTACTTACTGAATTTGTTAATTTGATTTCCAAAAAGCTTTTTTGCTGTGTAACTCTTTATGCATAAAATTGCAGCTTAACTATTGTATAAACTATTTTTTCATTTTGGAAATAAATTCTAGATTAATTTCTTTAAACGATGTTTAATTTGGAACTTGAAGTTTTCCTTATCTTTGAAAATCGAATTATACAATAAAAATCGAAACGTTTGTAAAAAATAAATAGAATTTAATTGATTATTATTACTATTTATAATTTATATAATATTTGAAGACCTTATTTCAAAATATCTCGTGTGCATCAAAATCTATTGATTATGGCCGAGAAATGTCCCACCCAATCAATTTCCAAAGATTTCTAAAAATAAAAGGGCCGAAGCCAAAACAATTTCCTCGGTCGATTCCTTATCAGTTCCAAATTATGCACTAGACTCGATTTCATCTTCACCTCATCAAGAATTACGCGTTATGGAATTGATGCATCTATTGAAATTAGCTACTGATGATATTAAACCAAAATTAGTACAAATTCAAAAAAGAAGTTGATGGGGAGACTTTTGGTAATTGTTTGGATTGAAATTTTTGTTAAATCCTAGATTTTTTCATGTTAAAAAAGATGAATGTACAATAGATTTGAAATTTTCTAAGTTTTAAAACATTAGAAAATTTCAATTTTTTCCAAAAAAAATATACGACAAGTCCTCAAGGAACAATTTCCGTATATGAATGAAACTAACTACAATTTTTGGGAAAAAGGTTTCCAAACTTATAAAACATTTGTTGACAGAAAATTAGAAATGTTCAATATAATGTTGAAAGTAGAAAATTTCAAAAAAAATCCATTTTGAAATGTTTTCGAACAAAAACAACACTACTGTGAAAAATTCATTTGCCTAATCACGGGCCTCTCAGGGTGGTGAAATAAATTGTCAAAGAATGTACTCAAAAATTATTAAGGTGGTTGAATAACCGAGTAAAATTATGTGAAATGATGAACAAGTTCGAAGTTGTTGCTTTCCTCATTTCAAGGTCGACTCCCCCAATCGGTCGTGCCCAGCGTCAGCCATGTACTACCTCCCGCGAAACACTCTTTTTAATATATTTTTCACAAATTCCGATTTCAAATTTCTGATTGAAAAAGAGTGGGTTCCTTTGAATGGACGATGTTTCATCTAAGGATTGGTTTAGTTTAACAAAAAAAAATTCAAAAACACAAAAATAAAAATTTTCTGGAGGAAATTTATTTCACCTTAAAAATTAGCCTTAAAAAGATGAATCAAAGATGAAAATGTGAAATGTTTCGTTAAACTAGTGACCGATTGCCTTTTATTTGGCAAAACAGATGAAAAACTGAAATCGAAAATTAACCTTGGAAACCTCTTCAACAATTAAGAATCCGCCCCCCCCCAAATTTCAAACCAGATAAAGTTCTATCCGTGCAGTTAGAAGCGAAAATCATTGCTTCTTTTCGTTCTAACGGTAAATAGTAAATTCCTAATACTAAATAACAGTATTCAAACTTGACTATAAATATCAAACAGTAAGGCCTTAGTCGTCGAGCAATTGCTTATTGTGTACTGACTCACCAGTAGATGTGAAACTATTTTTGAGTTGTAAGAATCCGAAGACTCTTAAAGTTTTTCTCGATATCCCTTTATTCACACTTTTGTAAATACCCGGCCTGATTAGGAAACAGTGTGTTTTAAGTAGAAGGCCGGGATATTTACGAAAGGTTAAATTAGTAGTGAATATATATAAATTAAATAAAATAATAATCTAAAATTTCTTACAACCGCAAGTATGTTTTTGGTTAATAAACTTAAACATTATTGAAAACAATTGTATAGCTTTTTCTGCACCTAGAATTCCTCTCATGAAATCGTTATTAAGTCAGAAAATAGTAATCTTCGATTCTTGGCCTGAGATCGGATTCTGCAGATCGAACATGACAAAGCCACAAAAAAAGGCAAAATTTTGACCAACCATAAATTTTTTTCGACAATTCCTTCTTCCACCCAATTTATTCATTTTTGTCAAGAGCTTTCGGCCAAGAAAAATTAAATAACCAGGGGCGCGATATTGGCAATGCGGCGATATTGGCACTTTCGGAGATATCCCTTTAACACCTTTTTGATGATTTGAGAGATGTAGGTTGGGGAGCCAATCTACACACTCCTGAGATCCCTTCTAGCCACTCATGAGGCCGCTTTTCTCTTCTTTTCAGCCTACATCTCTCAATCATCCAAAAGAGGTGTTAAAGGGATATGGAAAGTAAAAATAAAATTCTTCGTTCAATAAATGAAAAAACGCGTAAGCGTTAGAATGACTGTCCATATATCAAACAATTTTTTAATTTTATAAGGAGTTTCAGGATAGGTTTGAATGACGTGAATCATCAAATTGCGTATAATTTAATAATTCATCAAACGCAATCAAATAAAAATTGATTAGAGTAAATTTGGGAAATTCAATTCTGGAAGTGACGTCATTTATGACGCATACAAAGTAATTTGAGATATAAATTCGGCGATATTGGGCACTTTAGGCGATATGGGAACAGGAATTATTTCAGCTTAAAATCATGATATTGCGTAGGTTAAATTCGGCGATTTGAGCACATTCGGCGATATTAGCCCTCACCCCCTGTAATCATTTTTGTATTATATTTTACTAAAATACGTAATTCTAGTGAATACGGTGGTCCCGAGCATTCAATTCACTGCATTTTCCCGTCACAAGTTAAAAGGGATTTATTTCTCAAGAAATTGGCAGAAGCACGGGAACTTTATAATAAACTTCAAAATGGGCAACACAGTGGAAATAAAATTTTACGAAAATTAGATGTAATGGAACTGAAAGGAGAAGATTTAGCATCAGATCCTGATACGCCAGATGAATGTGTTATTTCAACACAAGCAAAAGTCAAATCCTGTCTGATAGATCCTGGTATGCTTTATAACATTATTCATAGCCTAACCGTTACAAATACCCTATACAAAATAAACTGGTGGTATTTGTATACATCGGATGCGCAGCGGGCGAATTTTTAACTTTTTAACGGTCGATATAGCGACAAAAAAAAATTTTTGGCAGAATTCATGGAAAAAAAAATTGGATTTTTACCGCTGATAATACCGGTTATTGGTTTAAATTACCGGTTGCAGCGAATATAATACCCGGCAAGGTTAGCAAATATGTTTTTCGTGTTTTGCTTAAAATTTGGAAAAAACTTTCTAGACAAAATTAAGAGTCCGTTGCTGCATAAATTTTTCCTTCGACATAATCAATTTTTTAAAAATTTGGAATTTTTTTTCGATTTTTTTTTTGTGAAATGTATTAAATTTTTTTGTTGAAACGACCGTGGTAATAAAAAAAATTAAAACTGCAGTTTTATATGCCAAAAAATTGAATAAACTGCTTAAAATTTGGAAAAAATAATTTTTTGACCACTAGATGACCGAGAATATTTTTCTATCGCTGTATTGCAAATAATCATAAAATTTCCTTTTATCGTTTTTAAAATTTATAGATTTTCAGAAATTTTTAAAATCGTTTACGAAAATAAAGGTTTTTAAAGTAAAAGCTCTCCAAGAACTCATGAGCTTTTCATTAACATGAGTTTTACATTTTTAACTAAAATTTTTTGGCTATTCTAGGAGCAAATTTATAACGAATTTCGGTCTGCATACGTATTTTGTGGTTTATAAAAAAATTATAAATAAAATTTAAAAATAATTTTTTTCTCAGTCTATTTGAAAGCTTGTTCCTGATCGGTCGAGCAATCAGTGATCTGCAATTACTTTTCAGAATGTGAGATTTTTGTTCAAATATTACACCTTAATAAACTATTGGCTTTTCAATGTGAATTATTTCATATTTTTGGCCTCAAAACCAGTAAACTTATTTTTCACACAAGGAGTACACCCTTTAAAGACCATAACCTCCTCTGGTCACAAGGTAAATATTAGTCTTAAAAAAAAATCAGTAAAAGTTCAACCAAAACAGAATTCGAAACAAATTCTACTACCGTGGAGTTGATGTAAAGCGTATTGATGCTCACTTTTTTCAATATTTTTCCCTCAAAATACGTGACATCTCTCTTTTGAACACGCAAGTTACTTCAAAAAAAAATAGAAAAACAAAATTTAATGCACGGTTTTTTTGCAAATTTTAAATTTGATAATCTAATAATTTTTAAGAAATGGATGATCCCCTGATTTTTGACCCATCTGATCTTGGACTTACAAACTTTAATAATTCAAACACGGTTGATGACGAAACGAACAAATTACGAAGAACCAAAACTGCCCCTCATCAAACTAAAAAAAGTTCATTTTTATCTAGATTTTCACGTAATAAACGATAATATCTTTACATGTTATATCAGGTTTCGGCTGCTCAGCAGATTTTTGATGGGCTGAACTGATCAGTCATGATCCAGCTGATTTAATCGGCCTATTGAATATAGGAGAGTTGGGCTGATTCGGGCTCAAATCATCTCGTCCAAAATTAAAAATCCATCTACAATACTCATTGTGGAAGCCGTTTTGAGTGGTGTGTTACCTTACCCTAAACTGCGGGAAAAGGTAATATTAACGTGAGTGCTTTGAGTTGATAACGATAATGGTTTTTATTTCTCTCTGCAGCAGTAAAAATGGAATGAGGAAAGGGACGAAACATATGGTTTGTTTCGCCCAAATTACCGTTTATAATTTGTGCTTGAAAACACCGTGACGCAGAGTGGCGTTATATCGGTAAAGTCCGCGCAGTATGACGGTAAATGTGCAACAAGGTATAAAGAAATAAACAGTTGACGTTAATCATAGACTTTGCTCGTTTTTCTAAAGGCTTCTTGTTTGCGCTCGAGTTCGTCCCAAGATCTTTGAACAAACAGCAGCTACCGGTGACCTAGGAGTTAAAAAGTTATTAAGTTATTCAATACAAAAAATGAACTTTTTCTAACCGCTCAAAACGGCTTCCCCGATAATTATTCTATGTTTAAACAACAGTTGTTGCTAAAATGATGCCGAAGTCTGACTTTAGGGAGTCATCATCGTCAGGAGTCGGCACACTTGAAAAAAATCGGATCGATAGACTCGCAAACAAATAGATTGGGATCGGGTCAGTAGACTAGCAAAAATTTGGATCAACGATAGCGGAAAAAAACCTACTCATTAAAAACCACCGTAAATTTTTTGAAGGTGTGCTGATCTGTATGCAAAATCCAACGTTGAATACTCAAAAAGATCATGAAATCATGAAACTTCTTTGTCCTTGTTTCCTAAGGACACTTGCGAACACTGAAATTACTTGAATATAAACTAATCTGGCATTAATTAAGTCAAACTAAGGCCCGATTAGTCATATATTTTTCGACACAAAAAACTAATTCTGCTTATAAATTTCGATTTTTACTCATTCTGAAGACGCAAAAAGCGAAACATGTCAAAAAAAATAAAAATTTTTAATTGAAATGAAAAATTGGATCAGTAGACTAACAAAAAGTAGGATCGTTTTTCCTGAAAAGTCGTCATAAAGCTTGAATTGAATATCTTTCAAAAAATTTCAATTAATTCAATGTTCTGAATCGAGATTAATGAGCCTTAGTTCTAGCTGCTATCGGTATTTTTCGACCTTCTTGGTTGGTGGACACGAAGTTATATTTGGGTTATTTGATGGGTCGCGATCATTTTATTTCTTCTCACCAAATTCGAGATCTAAATATTAGTTTTTTAACGATTTCTTCAAATTTTTGCAAAGTACAGTTATTTGTGTATAAAATGAGCCATTTTAAATGGCATTTTCCCAAATTTAAAGTGTTAATATCTTCATAAATATTTGACCAAACCAAAAATAAATTTTCATGTTGGAAAGAAAAAATTCGCGAGAATTCGCAGCGTATTATACGCTCATACGGTATAAGTTATACGGTATAACTTATACCATTAGTTTCTATCAAGATAAAGTCGATGTCTAGCCAATAAGAAGCCGCCATTTTTCAAAAATTTTGAATTTTTTTTCTTGATCTTTGAAAAATTCTGGAGAAAATGTACCTTTCCGTTTTTCAGAACTATCGTAGATTCCCAATGACACCAGAATGAAAAATTATACATAATAGCGAAAATTACCAAAATAACCGATTTTTGCGAATCACCGGTAAAACGGTTATCAGCAGAAAAAAGTAGTATTTTCATCATTGCATAATCAGTCAGGATTCATATCAATTACGGGGTCCTCTGGTCGTTTTTGCCACTTTTTCAGCCAAAATTTTTATATAATAATTTAAAAAACGACTCATCCGATTGAGTTCTTAGATAACTCAAACTGAGCAGAAATATTCAGAGAAGAATGATTTCAGAAAAATGATCTGAATCAGACCATTGTTTACAATTTTTCTTAACAAAAACTGATAATTAAAAAATTTCAATAATCTAATAAAAAACATATAAAAAATGATGCGATTCGGAGTTATTTTTTTACTTAATTATTCACTTTATTTTTTAGCTCAGTTTGAGCTATTGAAGAACTTAATCGAATGATTCGTTTTCAAAAGCCGAATCATACAAAACTGTTGGCCAAAACAATGGCAAAAAACGACCAGAAGACTCCGTAATAGATATGCAAATAACCATTTGCTGATACCATCTCTATTTTTTCAGGAAAAAAGTGACCTCAGCATTTTATATCATTTTCAAACGCACTTTTAATCAAATTCAATTAATTTCATATAAATTGAATCGAATTGGTAGACTTGAAAAACATTGGATCGGAATAAGATCGGTTTGTCGTATTTCATATGATGAATCAAACCTCTGATTAGTTAAATAAAACAAAATTGAAATTCATTTAATGAATTTTTCGTAAAAACTCAGAGAAATAATTTTAAGAACTTTTATTATTATTTGCTATAGGATTGAGACAATTCATACATTCGATATCATAAGGTAGACCCGAGTCGGCCGCCCAAAAAAAAACTTTTTTTGGCCACGGTAGCTGATTTTTGTACATGTTCTAGAAAATCATGAACAAAACAGATCTACCAAAGGGGATTATGTGCACTTTAAGGGGTCAGGAACTGTATTCCAAAAAAATTAAAAATTTCGCCAGGAAAGTGTCCAAAAACGCAAAACCGTTTTTGGAAATGCCTATCATTGACCTAGGAAATATTCTTGAAATTCATTTCGAAAACCTCAAGCTTAATGATAGGCAATTTCGAAAACATTTTTAGGTTTTTGAACATTTTTAAAAAAATTTCTCGCATAGATCATTTTTAGGCAAACTTTTTTTGTAGTCAGCCTACCTAACAATATAAAATCTTCGAACAAAAGAGATTAACAATTCATTTTCCACACAACCATTTTGTTACATCTATGCCATTGAGCAGGCTGGTAAAAAGGATGGCTTTTGTGTGTTGGGGATAATCTGGTATGGGATGATCCCTTTAACAACCCTGCCCATTTAGGTTATCCGCTGTCGCGAAATATCCCTCAACTTTTTGATGGCTAAGAAAAAAAATCCGAAATCGGATTTCTAAAATTCTAGAGAGAAATACGGCCTTCTGATTAGTTAAAAACAAGTTGTTTAAAATGATCGAATTAGCTCAGTATTTTTTTAAATAATACTTTCATCATTGTAGATTTCGAAATATTTCATCTTCAAATACCTCCAACTTGAAAGTCGGTCATTTCCGACCGAGGACAGCCTACTAAAATCGAATCTTACCTGACACACAATGGCTGTTTGACATTTTCACCCAAATTTCACATTTAAATCAGTACATCGTCAAGATATCGTCTTGAGTGGAAATTATGAAATTCAGTGGAGTATTTATGCTAGGACCACCTTGGCCGCCAATATTTAATGTAACAATAATTTTTTTTAATTAGTAGAAAGTGGGTAATAGCAAAAAGTAATGAATTTATGTGCCAAGTACTTATTAATTTTTATCTTATGTTACAAGTAAGTGATGATTCTAAGACGAATTAACTTTTAATAAGCTCCCGGATTGTCTATTATAGAAGTTGTGGCTTCGATTTTTCCATTTGTTACCTAAATTGCTCAAAATTTAATAGCAACATTTGCGAAGAAAATAATCTTGGTAGATTTGTCCGTTGAGCTCACTTTTCAGCTCACTAATTATTTTTGACCATAAATAGAATTTTGTGGCCTTTTTGATCCGTCTATTATTGTTTTAGTATGGATAAATATAAATTTTTGGAAAGTGGGTTAGTTTGAACAAAGGATTGTATGAATAGAAGTGTGAAGGATACAGCGACTGACTCACGCGACTCATTGTCAAAATATTTTCTAAAACTCAACTGAGATTAGAACCGCCCTCACAAATCTATCTCCCGCTGACCATGAGTTGTGTACAAGGCCAAAACGTTCTACATTGTAGAAAAAAAAATGTGTGCCCAAACAAATTATCTTTTATGAAATTGAAGCAAAAATTAAAAATGTCAATTATAAACAACTGGTATAGACTATACCGTATAGAGCAGTTTTCTTATCATAGTTATTTTTTAACAATAACATTTTTCTGGCGTTGGTCATTCGAAGACAAAAGATTCACTTATGGTCTTCGTGACGCTCAGCCACAATAGGCTGTCCTGATGATCAATATATGGCGACAACGAAATTAAGATTTTATTTTCAAATTATCTTTGATTCGGAGTCGTAAAATTACATCTAACATTGTATTAAACAATTTGTATAATAATTGTAATGAAGAAATTATATGAAAGTAACCCTAAGTGACTGGTTGAATATAACTTGACTGGCAGATTTACTGGTCATGATTGTTTTTCAAAAATGACCAAAAACCGGTTTTTGGTCATTTTGATGACAAACGATAGTTTTCAAGTCCTTATTATGCGCGGAGATATATTATTTTTGTTCAAAAAAATTTTTTTTCGTGATTTTTCTGCGATATAATTTATATCATAAAATGAAAAAATAAAATAGTTCAAGATTGAGATTCTCATTGATCAAATTTAAACCAATCAGAATCGACCATTTTGGCCTATTTTTTAGTTCAGTTTTTAATGCTGATTACAAACATACATTGTGTATACACAATGTATATTTTTTGATATATGATTTTCCTCATTTTATGTCTTTTTTGGCATTTGAAACTGACGATTTGAAATAAGGAATTTCAAAAATAAAAAATCGGTTTTAACTGTGTTCAACTTCATCTTGTAGAGAATTTTCTGGTCAACACCAGGCAACCTCAAATTCACGGTTTAGACTTCAACATAGCACGAAGTATTTCCTTACAGACTCCCGTACTAAACACTTGTAGATACCAACAAAGGTAATACAACAGTAAGGTGTAGCATACAGAATATGTTGGGCGGTAACTACGCAAGATTCAAGATCCCGGCCCGCTAACCAATAATATGGCTAGTGAGCTAACAACTCGACTGTCTCGCTTTTAGCAGCCCAAGTAACTCACACAGAGATACGCTATAACGAGTAAGTGAGATATTACATTTAGTGAAACTGAGACTTACTAAATACATAGGTTGTAATCTACGTAAGCTAAAATGTCATCTTACTTAATCCGCAGGAGATATCAATTGCAGTGGACCTACGCATAAAAGAAAGCACAGCAAGCTAAGTCAAAACTTTCGACATCAGCTTGCTACGGCAATATAAGCACGAAACCCGATCAATCCATCCAGACCTACGGGTTTAGTCTATTGCTACGTGGTGCAGAAAAATATCGAATATCTTACTTTTTTCGAATGACGATTTTGGAAGAATAAGAGGCAACCTATAAAACTCGTCAGTGTGAGACTTCAGTAACATATCTAGCGGGGACAGTTTCCGGTTTACCTGGTAGAAGTAGACTATCCGGGTTTCAGCATGTATTCCCGTCGTACATAGTAAGTTTCATCGGTTAAAAAGGGGAACGGACAATTGCCATATTCATAAATAGGGCCAATCAACAAACGAATGGTGTCATTTGGTAAAAATTGTTTTGACTCACTCATTTCGTAACCCGGCTTTTCGCAAAATGCAAGCTGGCCAAATTTTTTCGAGTGATTTCACACTAATAAAAGCGTAGGTGGGAAAGTGAAGAACTAATTGAGAGTTTTAAGACTATCAATTACATACCTTGGAAAAATACAGATTTTCGTGAATTCTTCTTAAGGATCGGAAATGTTCGAGACAAGATCCGCGGATTCCATGCTGGAACCATTGGACTGGAACATACTTTGTAAAACTCATTGCAATTGGGGATATTCAAGGGAGTTTCGAGAATGAAACAAATGGTTTGACGGCGTGAGAAACTGCAACCAAGAAAAACCGGGATTGCGCTCCAGAAAGCGTTAAAGGACGTTAAAATGGACGTGGAGAGTTCGAAGAGAGCAGCACATCCGAAAGAAGCGTTCGTCGATTTTGGTTGCCCTACAACCATGGACGAACTGAAGACTTTGTGCAGACAAAAGATTCCCGAGATGCTAGATGAGAGTAGCAGGCTACATGTCATAGCTACAACAGATGGACTCTTTCAACGAACCACCGACGAAAAAGGTGGGTGGAGACGTCGATTTCTTCTCGAAAGGCGAGCGTTAGTCGCGGCCCACAATAAAAGGAGAACTCGGACGGCGTTACAACTCGTAACGCTGTTCACCAATACAATTGCTGAAGCTTCATTGTGCCAGAAGGTGCAGCGCGCGGAGAATTTTGAAAACTGGGAAATTCCCGGACCACGCACTTGAGTGGAACAACGCCGATGCCTTAATCACACGAATCCAACGGTCGCCTTCCCCAGCGCATCACTATTGCACATGAGGTAAGACCAACAGTCGTGGAACCGAGCGATTGAGAGAGAGAGATTCCACACGAGAAAGTATGGCTTATAATGAAGTGTACAGAGATTGGAATCTTCAATCGAGCGCATGTGATGGACAGGATGGCCCGATGAATACTTTTGAGGGAAAACCTGCAGTATGCAGCAGCGGATGACAAAATTCACCGCTTGTGTGGGTGCTGACTCGAAGCGATTCCGCAGCTTGTTTAGACAAGATCAAAGTGTCGAGTGGGGAAATCACTTTTGTGATCAGCCACGATCTGTTGCCTTCTACAAAGCGGAGTCATCGGTTCAAGTGGCAACCAGCTGATGCAGCTGGCACGCGGCAGGATTAGGCGCGCGTTAGCGAGTACGGACGTGGCTCCGAACCCGAAAAAGTCGAAAGATGGTTTGGAGGGGTGCAAGAACTTGAAGATGCTTGGTGGATGTATGTGCAGAACGGCTGAACGCTGGCGCAGTCCGCATGCGAGCGAAATGATGGATCGAGAAAGAAAGTCAGTTTCAACCAACCAAGTTCCGAACCCTGAGTAAGACATTCGGAAAACGTACCTCAGGAGATACAGAGTCAGACACATGGAAATATGTCTGGAGGTGTGGCGAACAACGATTCAAAAAATAAATAAATCGGGTGCATGCAGCAACAACTGTCCCTCAACCAAACCTGCCGTCAAGTAAGGTCATGGGTAGAGAGGCAGAATTAACAGAGTCGAGAAAGGAGAAGGTCTTCCGAACCTGTCCGCAGGCGGACCAACCGAGATGTAGAAGCTACATCAACACAGGGACGGATATGCAGTCACGCCTCCAGCTTGACACCCTGGAGGTTCATCAGTGGTAGAATGTGGGCACGATTGAACCAACGATCAAAACCTGGTACCATACCTAGTGGTGAACATTACGGCATTGAGACGTGAAAAGAGCGACATTTGATTTGATTCTGGTACAGCGGATCAGTATCCAACAGATCTGTCGAGGGGCGTCAAAAAATACTGTCAGGAGTGTGTCCAAAAACCGGAAAATTTGTCAAGCAGCAAAATGGGAGCCAATTGGAAACAAAGCGTTTCGGCTCAAATTTGAATTTAGTAGTAAATTGGATCGAGAAGGAGATCAAGCTGCAGGACGTCGAATCACCGAACTCGACAGAGGCGAGGAGACTCATATAATGATGGTGAAAGCCGACTCGCCAAGAACGGATTCAGCTTGCTTAGATTTCAAAAGAGGATCGATCAAAGTCAAAAACGACGTGGAAAAGAAGTACGCCAATGAACTAGATTCAACGATGATGGATCATCAAATTAAGAGGAAAAAAGCGACGTTTCCGCCACACATTATGATAACTAAAACGGTGAAGCCGGAAATTAGGAGGCGCGTTATGATTGCCACAGAAAAAGCTTATGGCAAAAATAAGGTCAACACGTTGATTTGACGCTGTAGCAGAAATCATCCCTGCAACAGGCATAAGCAAAGTTCGGTAAACAGAACACAAAATCAAAGGATTCAACCAAACCGATGAGGATGCTACAGGAACAAGATTGGACCGCTAGGCGCACGCGTACCATAAAGAAGCTGTTAGAACAGTTATCATCGGAGCACTGCCGCAAGACGTGGAGAAGCTGAGCGTAGATTTCTGATGCATAGGCAGAATCATACGCAAAAACCCAGAGAAATCGAGATCATAGCGGTCCCGCTAGATAGGATTTCAGAATGGGCTTGTAATTTTCGCGACACACGGAGTGGCGAAGAAACTCGTCAGCAGATGATGCTAGTGAGAAAAGACCGAAAGGTCAAATCCACGCTTATTTCAAATAATTCGGGTGGTTGTACTGTGCAGCTAGGATGTGAACAAATTCACCAGCTTACGGTAATTTGAACGGACAACCTAGGCCAAAGTGTCCCAATCAAGCTACAATAGCATCACGTATCCGTGAAAAATACAATTTGGATCTAGAAACGATTTCTACGAAATATTGCGGATCGACATTTCGAATTAAAAGAGTTCAGAGCGCTATAGACAGGTCGTGTCCGATCAATACTGATTTTATCGGTTTTGACAGAACAGCGCAGGCCGTAGCTGGTCGTGCCGAGTAAAGCATGTTCAGAGATATGGGGGATAGCAAAAATCAAAGTTAAATGCCAAAGTTGGACCTAGCTACGGCGCAATGGCCAATTCCGTGTCTACGCTACGAAGGTATTACCTTAAATAGAGCGTGAACATACGCAAATCCTATGGTCATGGTCGACGACTCGGTAAACAGCAAGCCCAAAGAGCATCAGAGTACCTTTCATAAGGTTTAAGTTTGGTTAGGTACGAAAGGGACAAGAAGTATACCCAATGGCAACCACGCCAATAGCAGGAAAGATACGTCTAGAAACCCAATACTCGGAGCAGAGTTACTATGGAACTCACTGTAGACCAATGTCAAGAGAAAACGTCGTTACCGACGTGGATGTGAAGACGAAGATACTTGTTATACCAGACTTTATGAGAGTGGGCCTGATGAACGTAGTAAGCGATGATAAACGCTGCAGGCTACAAGTCAAGTGCTGTAACACAATAGTATTCACAGAAACCCAGAAGATCGTGTAGGCATTATTGCGCCAGAATCCGGTTGGTGTCTCGAAACTGCATCTTTTACATGAGGGAAACTAAACTGATATTAGAAAGTCGAAATCTTAGATATCAGATTTTCTGTACAGCTTTTTCAAAAAAAAGTACATAGCGCCAGAAGACATTTTCAATTACCCTTAAATTTATACGGGTTTTCCAACTAGATCTGAAGGTGTTAAACTAGGTTTATTGAGGATAAATGTGTGAGGCAAGTTCTAGAAAAGGAGAAGTTTACAGGGTATTACAAAGTACAAATGTAGCAAACAACAAAGTTTGAAGAAAGTTCCGAATACATTCAAAACTTACAATTGAAGTAAGTGTTTTGGAATGAGGGCAACTTCGACAATGACAGCGTAGTGGATAAGGAGCAGAACAAAGCATGACAGCGTCCGGTCATTTTCAAGTCGAAGTGGTGAAGAAAGTTGCTGATTGCAGCCAAACTTCATGTCCACAATCAACAAAACTGGCAATGAGCGCGATCAGCATTTCCCGAGACTTATAAGGAACCTCGGGCCCGAAAATTAGCTCAACGGTATGGGTGGGGGGGGGGGGGGGGGGGGGGGGGGGGGGGGGGGGGGGGGGCTGAAAACAGCCGAAGCATTTTTGGGCGGAAAAATGAGGGTAACCAACCCGGGATGATACAACTGACTTAGAAAGTGCAGGGAAGAGTTTCGGTTGAAACACATTCCAGAAAAAGACTCAGTTTACAATTGTAAAGAGGTGTTCGGAATGTAGGACAGGTCTGCCCGACACTTGAAATCGAATAAAGGGCAAATGCAATGCTGCAGCGCCCAACATTCGAAGTCGGCAGGGGAACGGCAATTGAGAATTGCAACAAACCATATGTCCAACAACAGCAAAACTGGCAAGGACCGTCGATCGGATCCGTCAAGACCTGAGCAGGAAACCATCGTGCTCTGGACCGACAATCTCTACAGTTGGTCGAAAGATTTGATAGCCAGGCGGCCGAAAGATAGAGGGATAAGTACCCCGGAAACACAGATTGGCTGAGGTAAGCGCGTGAAGCAGGTAGATATTCTACTTCGCTAAACTTACATCCAGCAAAATCAGGGCTAAAAGTACCATTCGAGTTCTGGTGTTCTACCTTGGGTGCGCGGCGAAAAGCAAGTTCGACGCCTTCCTACCAACGGAAGCAACTGGAAACCCTCAGGATGGAATCCGTTAAAAGCAATCTTCAAATACGAGAAATGTCACACCATCGGGAAGGGAAAGTCTAAAGCTTCCTTTTTGGGATGGATACCATATTGTCCCACATGTTTCGATTGAGATTTCCAACAAGGTAGGGAATCTAAAAACACTAGAGTTAAAGAAGTGCGAAAAATTGTTGGGCAGCGAAAAACTATTGCTGCGGCAGCCGACAAAACTTGCTGGCGGGCCAGCGGCAAAATATCTGTTGCGGGCACAAGATATTCAAAGAGGTGTTGTGCGGGCAACATGAAATAAAATCAAAACGATGTTGGCGGGCAAAGCAATTAAAATCTAAAATGTTACTTCCTAAAACACTTGGAAGGTCGAAAGAAGTTTTAAAGCGAAAAGTTTTTCATAAAAGATTTAATTACCTGGATATCGGGTGATATGCGAGTTTCCCCATTGATAAGACAGCAGACCCCACCGACGTTTCTGCATTGGTGGATGGCTCGCTTTCTCAGATTCTGACTTTGGAACCAAGTCTCGACTGGAAGAGCCATGATCGGCTGAAGCAGGCAGGAGTGATTCGAATTCAATTCTTTAGTATCGGGATTAGGATGGGTGAAACCTGAGAAAACGAGGATTTCTGCAGGTCTCTAAATGACCAAGAACGACCTATGGGATCGATAGTTGGTAAATTAGGAAGAAAAAATCTCATTACAACTTTTTTCCAACAAATGACTCAAAATGACCAAAAACTCGGTTTTTCGTATTTTTTTTTCAATTGAAAATTATGTTTGAAATCTTTGGAACTACGTCCAGGCTAGTATTGAGAGTGTTAAGCCTGACCCTGGAGTAGCTAATCAGGAAAAAATCAAGTTTCTGTTCGCATTGGCAAAAAAAGTAATCTTGATTTCCAGGTCGAGCTGGCTAAGTTTCACAGGAATTATATAAAGGCCTCCCGAGCAAAAAAAATCAGCTACCTATAAAAGACTATAAAACTGAAACTAAGGACTTAAAGCGTTTTACCGCCAAATAATTATTGCCAAATAATAATTTTTGGTGCATCACTTTGTGCGCGCGTTTTGAGTGTCAAAGTTTTACTTTCAAAAAAAAACGTAAATGTAACATCTTTTTTTTCAATGCAGACTCATTTTTTGTTTGAGCGTAGATTCCGCTTCAGATAAAATCCTCAAATTTAGTGGTATGGACCATGATCACGTGTGCTAACACCGATGGAAGGTGTTTCGAACAACTCGAATTATTTGAAATAAATGATTTATGGCTACTCAAGAAGATGCCAAGCATCAACTTTGTGGAAACGGTAATTAGCAACTATGAGTCTAAGATGTCCACAGGTGGTGGCTCAAGAGGCATATTCAATGATTTGGTGGTGTAAACAGCAGCACAGGTATTAAAGCATTTACAGGAAAGCCAATTATAAGAAACAAGAAAAGTACCATAAAAATAGGACTTTTTTTAAACGCATTCATTTAAAATTACTCTCAAAAAAAATTTCAAAATTTTGGCCGATCGCTGATTGGTGAAGAATAAAAATGGCTCAAAACCACTTTTGACCCCGAAATGCAAAACCCGCATGACTAATTATACCAAGAAACCATATTTTTTAAATTGTCTACATATCAGAAAATGGTTGTTAAAGGGTTATCAAAGTGAGGAAAATTGTCAAATTTTAAGCATAAACAAAACTTTTTATTAAGAATTGACAACATGTCTAATCAGAGAAATAAATTAAAGCACGCCATCAGCACATAGCAAATTTTCTGGAGATTTATTTTTACCTTTTCAGATAAGTTTTCAAAATTTGGTGACGCGATTGGTGAAAAAATAAAAATGCTCAAAAGTCACTTTTGGACCGCGGAAATCAACCCCGCATGACCAAATTAACTAGAAAACATTTTTTAAATTGTCTTACAAATCAGACAATGGTGTAAGGGTATCAAAATTACAAAAATGCCCTTTAACCCCGGGGAAGGCGACCTGATTTGAACTTTTCTCGTGAAATCATACTGAAACTTAAGGGTGTGGCTGTCTGCAGATTGGAACAAGTTTACGACCAGCTATTTTGGATAAAACAAGCCAGAGCGACTATCCCAGAAACTTTGCATCTTGAAGAACAACTCTTCACGGTGCTTTGTAATTTAACAGTAATCTGACTCCAATCTCGACCTACCCTACACCGCTTAAAAGCCTCTAAAAAAAACACTCAATACGCATTTTCTCCTTCACATTTCACCATTTTTTATTATTTTCTGTGTCAGCTCCAGCGAAGCTCAACACAAATGCAAAAAGCGCCTTTCCCTCGAAATTTGCTTTTGCGGCCGAACAAACGAAAACAACCAATATTGATTAATTTATCGATGTTAGAATTAAAAGTGCCTTAATTTGTTTTTTTTGACCACCAAATTAAAAATTGCATCAACATCCCTACAGGTGCTTGAAATACGACCAAAAAACTATTTAGAAGCCAATTTTTTCATTTTTTTTGGTTTCTAAATTTTGTCAACAATATTCAAAAATAAACAAGAAAAGTGACATGGACCCCAAGCGAAGCCAATCAAAATTTCAAAAAAAACGTTCTAAGTTTTGTTAAACAAGGGCCTCGTGTTTCAGATGCAGTAATGAGAAAAACCTCGTATCTCTTAAACTGGTCGAGAGCATAGCTTTTGCCTGAGCCTCCCAAACTGACCCAATTCAAAAATTAACTTTTTGTTTTTTCGTTTTTTTTTCCGCCAAAAAGCAACAAATTCCGAGTAAATTGACATATGCATCATGTATGATGCCTTTTTTGGAGCCTGACAAGAAAAGTAATGCGAAAAACGGTGAATTGATGGTAAAATGCGTATCTTAGCGTTTTTAGGAGACTTTAAACGTAGCTGTCGGCGTAGGTGGGATTGTATCAGATTACTGTGAAATTTTGAATACTTGAAAAATTTGCAGTCAATTTTGCATATAGTGCCTCGGAGGAGATAGATTTTTGAAGACTGAAATTGTAAAAATATGCGTCGGTATTGTGGCTTTCCTAGAACTGTTCATCGCCGGATCAAAAAAGTTGTCTTAAACATATTGACAATACACCTTTGGTGTAATGGTCAACAAATAATTTTGTGATGCTCTTTTTTGCAAGATTAAGGAAGTATCTACAAATAAGCATTTTGGTTTGTCTCCTGAGCTCTTATTTTCAGTATATTTCACCGAGAAAATGTCAAATAGAGTCGCAATACCCTTTAAATAACAATCTTTGTAATTTGAGTAACCTGTAAGCAACCATTTTTGATTTGTAACTCAAATTTAAAAATATGTGCTAGTAAATTAATCCATGCATTTCATTCCGGGTCAAAAGTGACTTTTGAGCATTTTATTTTTCAACAATCAGTGATCGGCAAAAATTCTGAAAAAAAAATTTTGAAAAATTAACTGAATCTTGAAAAAATTTCCCATCTAATGGTTACTTTCATTTATTTCTTAAATGCAGCTTTGCGCAAATGCTAATAACCGTGCTCTGTTGACACACCAAATCCTGGAAGCGCCTCTAGCACACCTGTGGCCATCCTAGACCTAACGTTCTAATACGCTTTCCGCAAAGTTGAATGCTTGCCATCTTTCAGTACCATAAAATCATGATTGCATATAATTCGAAGTTCTTGGGCACCTCCATTTCCGGTGCTACACCATGCCGGGGGGGTCGTTATCTTGGTCCTACACTAAATATAAGAATTAAATCTGGAACAGAAAATTTACCGCTCTACCAAAAAATTATAGTTAGCATTAAAAAAAAATGTACATTGATCGTTTTTGGAAACGTAAAAAAAAACTTTTGATACACCCTAAACAGCGCACCGAGTGACCGGAGTCAAGAATTTTATTGACCAAAATTTTAATCGGTCTAAAACATCCTGTCCGAAGGTTTCAAGTTTAAGGACCTTTTTATCGGGGTGCATCATTTTTTGCTCGGAGGCCAAATGTAATATATCAGGATCACAAGACTGACACTTTTTAGCACAACCAACAGCAACATCTTTTGTTCTGTAAAGCTCGTCATATCATAACATGCCTGACTGTACATCAGTTAAATTGAATAAAACCTTAATTCTATGATGTGAAATCTTGTTTTTAAAAACATAAATAGAAATACGTATAATATCATATTCAAAAGCCAAATACTTTTTGCAAATAAAAAAACTATAATATTTTTTATCTGGTGCAATTATTCATCATCCAACAATGTAAAACCAATTAGCCTGGGCCGTGTTTCAAAATGTTCAAAAAAAATTTGTGATTGTGAAAAAATGCGATTTGTCATGAATTTCAAGCCAAGAAACATGCCATGGTTTGCAAAAAAATCTAAATAACAAAATGTTTTTCTAAGACAGTTTCACCTCGGGAAATTCATTTCCGTGGTCAAAATTACTTTTAACCGCATTTTTATTTTCACCAATGAGAAAGCACCAAAAATTTCAAAATTTATTGTAAAAAATTTCAAAAAAATATCTCCGTAAATTTGACAACAGAATGGCTTCTCGATTTTTCTCAAACTTGCGCTATATAAGAAAGCTTCAATTTGATCACGCAGTTCACCCCACCAATCGGGATCGATTTCTGGCTTAGAACACGGATGTACGGCAGCTCAAAGAGGTTAATAGCCTCGGCCAGGTAACTTCTATGACCTTCGTAGTCACATTCAAAATCAGCGGTTCTACTCAGAGTCTAACTACTCAATGAAGTTGAACGCGAAAGGCCGATAGACGAATCTAAACAGAAAATGGTTAGAAAAAGTGCTTTTCTTTTCTAGCAAAATGTGCGAAAATGAGTTAGAAAGTAAAAGTTAAAAGTTAACTTAGCAACTTACCTCTGGAAGGCTTAACATCTTTGAATGATCCAAGTCGAACGCCTGGAATCTTCGGCAGAAAGTGGCTCCATACTCCATTCGAGACGACGAACTTTGGTTGGTTGAAGGACCAATTCCATCTAGGTTCTGCGGGCAACATCGTCGAAAATTCAAACGGATTCGAAAAAGGGCAGATTCCGCCTCAGAATCTACTGCCCCATCCGCTTTTCTTGGACTCGAAACTTTCTGTTTTGACAGTTTTTGCCAGCACCATCTGAGCAGGGTAACACGCATGCATACGTATGTCTGCGGGATCTGCCTTGATACATAAGCCTGTAGATTGCGGTCACGATCTGA
>SCLH01000146.1:305999-318220 GCA_004367855.1 Oikopleura vanhoeffeni
AGTTGTTTAGTTCTTCAAAAAATTTTTCAAAAAAAATCCATTTTTTGCGGTCAATTTTTTGTGATTTAAAGCAGGTAGTCCCAACCGGATTCTGAAGAAGCCCGTATGAAGTGCTAGAAGGCTGATTTTATGGCCAAGTGATAAAATTAAGCGTTTTATCGGACATATATTTATTTTTAATTGAGGAGTCGACGACCGATATTTGAACCCTCTAATGAGACCGGTCAGTTCAAGGTCAAATCTCAAGTTCATCGATAGACTTGAAAGTACCCAAAAGAAATCGGAAGGTGTCGACTAGAGAGCAAAAACTTTTTGCTCATCTAGCGACCTTTTCAGTACAATTAATTCGACTCCATAAGTTGCTAATACGTTCATAAGAAAAGTTGACCTTCCGATTCTTTTGAAGGGTACTTGCAAGTCTAAAAAATGAACCTTGAGGTTTGACCTTGGTGTATGGACCAGTTTTTGACTCTCATAGGACCCTTTCATTACATTAATTGACCGCATCAAGTTGCTTAAACGATTCATCAAAAGTCGAACTCTTTCCGATTCTTTTGGGGCGTACTTTTTAAGTCTATACGATGAAACATTGAGATTGACCTTGAAACTTGACCGGTCATTGGAGGTCAATATTGGTCGACCGACCCTCATCAAAAAACGGCTAACCGAAAAAAACGATTAATATTATCACTGGGCAAAAAATACAGCCTCCTAGCACTTCATACGGCTTCTCCACCAGAACCGGTTGGGAGACTACCTGTAAATCAGAAAATTGAACCGAAAAAATCGATTTTTTGCAAAATTTTTGAAGAACAAAAACACCTACGTCTTAAAATGACCACCAAAAAAATTCTCTACAAAGATAGCTAAGGAAACACATTAAAACGATTTTTTATTTTTGAAATTCCTTAATTTCAAATCGTCATACCGTATTAGCGGCTCTAGCACAATAAGCTCTTCAAAAAAACAATTGGAGGTGACAAAAACAGCACCGTCTAACGCGAAAATTTCAAAATATGTCAGTTTTAAGCTTAGTTAAAACTGGGCTTTGACAACAAATTGAAATTCAAGGATCAAAAAGTTGGGCTAACCAAAATAATTCATAAACATTTTGGAAAAACCTGTTACTTTATTTCTCTACAACTTTTGTAAGGTATTTTTAAAATTTGACAAATCAAACTATTTAAAAGAAAATCCATGATTGATAAATTTTAAAAAATCAATTTTTACCTTAATTCGTTCAAAATTTCTGCTGTAGTTGCGTTATTTCTTTTATATTTGTTTGTTTGTTTTCTGTACGAGTGCAGTGGTGATGTCATTGGACTGCAGTTGATCGACACCTGCAACCGAGTAGGTATCCAGAATCCAAAAATCAGAATAATAAGGATTATACCGTTTGGAGCACTAGGGTGGTCAGGCTAACTCCACTACGGTGGCCAAAGTGATTTTCAAAAACCGCTATTAACCTTCAAAAATTTACAAATATAAAATGTATTTTTGAACTGAACTCTTAACTGTTTTGGAGATTAAACTTAAGTCAGTAAAAAAATATTACATTGCTTTCATTATTAAGTGACAGTGTGAGTCACACTGACGAGGTGTTGAAATCCCTGATAATAGTAAAAAATCGGTTACTAAATGTGATTTAAGCTAATCTTTTAAGAGAATTTTTTTCTGCGTCCAATTAAAGAATTAGGATTTTTTTGTTCTTTCAAAAAATTATCAAAAAAAATCGATTTTTCGGTCAATTTTTCGTGATTTTCAAGGTAAGTCTGGAACTCCAGTTCTAGCGAATACCGTATGAAGTGCCAGATGAGGCTGATTTTTGGCAAGTGAAAAATTAAGCCGTTTTTCAGTTAGCCCGTTTTTTTTGATTGAGGGTCGGCGACCAATAATTTTGAGCCTCCAATGACCACGGTCAAGTTTCAAGGTCAATCTCGAGTTTCATCGTATAGACTTAAAAGTAACCCCCAAAAGAAATAGGAAGAGTCCCGACTTTTTGATGAACGTATTGCAACTGATGGTCAATAATGTACTGAAAGGTCGCTAGAGAGCGAAAACTGGTATTGACCAGTTTTTGCCTCTCTAGCGACCTTTTAGTACAATTATTGACGCCATAGTTGCTGGATGCGTCGATCAGAAAGTCGACCCTTCCGATTTTTTTGAGGTAACTCCAAGTCTAAACGATGAACTTGAGGTTGACTTTGGTGTTGACCAGTTTTTTGGCTCTCTAGCGACCTTTCAGTACATTATTGACCCAATAGTTGCTGGTACAGTTTCATTAAAAAGTCACCCTTCCGATTCATTTTCAAGTATATACGATAACTTGAGAATTGACCCTTGAACTTTGACCAGTCATATAGAGGAACAAATAATGGTCGCCGACCTTAATCAAAAAAAATGGCTTGCAGAAAAAAACGCTTAATTTTCACTGCCAAAAAATCAGCCCTGTCAGCATTCATATGGCTTCGCTAGAACATGGATTCAGACCTACCTGTAAAATCACGAAAAATTGACCGAAAAAACCTTTTTTTTTTGAAAAATTTTTTGAAGGAACAAAAAATATCCTGGTCTTAAAAATGACCAGAAAAAATTCTTTAACAAGATAGCTTAAACACAATTAAACCGATTTTTTATTTTTGAAATTCCTTAATTTCAAATCGTCACTGTGTGACACCCACAAACAAAACAAAAATAACCTTAAATGGGTTATTATATAGAAAAATAATTTATCAAAAAAAACTTTTCACACAGTGATAAATCCCTTAATTAAGTGTCTTAATTTAAATCCTTAATCCATTAATTAAGTGGTCAAAATTTGTTTAATATTAAATTCAAAGTAATTATTGAGATAATAAAGTTATTTTTGAAATCTTAAAAAGTGGGCAATTTTTGCAAAAAAACTGAAAAGGCTGCAATATAAATGTATAAAGTTGCCGAAAAAATGTAAATAAAAAGGTTATTGAATTAATAGAAATAAGGTTTCTGAGAACAGTTCTCAAACGAACCGTCTAACGGATATTCTGAAAAAGTTAGCGAAAAATCATTCATTCCGACTTTTTTAAATAGAAAAAACGCACGTATTTACGCGACGGAGCTAAAATGTCGAAAAATATAAACTTTAAATTAATCTTCCCCTTAAAATTCCGCATTGGACTAATAATTTCAAAAATGGTCCAGAAAATAACGAAAATCAACTTTGGTCACCCTTCTCACTCTCAGTGGAATTTCCAAGACAGAGAAATGCCTCTCAGCTGATAAAAATAGAAAGAAAATAAATCATAATCGAGCCTGGATTGTTTCGATCTCTGGAATTTGAAGGTGTATTTTTAAGCACATAAGGTAAAGAAAATTTACTTCTTGTTCGTATAACAACGAATTAGGCGTACAACAATGAATTTGTTATCAATATTATATCAGAATCGCAATTGCTATATTTTTTTTATGAACCCGGTTTTTTTTTTTGGCAGAAAATGAGGTCGGGTCTTAAAATGACCAAAAAAAATTCTTTACAAGATAGCGTAAACACATTAAAACCGATTTTTTGTTTTTGAAATTCCTTATTTCAAATCGTCTATAGTTAGGTAGAATTCCCTTGGTCCATTTTTCCTTAAATTTCGTCTGAGAATATCCAAATCAACTGTATGGGTAATTTGTGGCCGTAGAAAATTATTTTGCATTACGAAAAAAAATTTGGGATTGCCCCTAGTGGTGAAAATAATGATTTACAATTTTCGGCTAACATTTATTGTTTTGCTCATATACTGTACTGTCAAAATTTATTCTTTAACAATTATTATTTCAAATATTGAAATTTATTTTTTTCATCGAAAAAAACTATAAATTACCAAAAAATCACGAGTTTTTTAAATATAACCGATACTTCTGGTACTTTTTTGAAGTTTAAACCGAATTTTTTAGTTTTCTTACTAGTTTTTACCCTTATGTTAGTTTTTTGAAGAATTCTATCACTTAGTTCAAAAAAAATAAAAAAAATAATTTTTTTTTTGAGGCTAATTTAGTGAAAATTTGAAAAAAAATCACTGTAATAGTATATACGGAACAATGGTTACTTTTATTTAATTTAAAAAAAACGCAAGACCGCAAACATTTTTGTTTTGTTAATTTTTTTCTTTCAAGTATTTTTCTTCACGGAAATTATAATCCATCTTCTCTCGCCAGATTTTTTGGACAGTTTACTACGAAGCTATTTTTTTTGGAATAACTAGCAGAGCTGATATCCCAAAAAACTTCTGAAATCTTTGAACAAAAAGAACAACTCTTCACGTGCATTTGTAATTTTTAACAGTATCTGTACAACCCACCTCCGCTTTTAAAAAGGCCTCTTAAAAAACACTCAGATATGAATTTTTCCTNAGTTGAGGTACATCATCGAATTAATTTTAGTTAATATAGAACGGCCTTAAGGGAGTGGGTGTCGCAGATTTTGACAGTTTACGAAGCTATTTTTGGATAAACTAGCAGAGCTGATATCCCAAAAACTTTTGAATCTTGAAGAACAACTCTTCACGGTGATTTGTAATTTAACAGTAATCTGATACAATCCCACCTCCGCTTTTAAAAAGCCTCTTAAAAAAACACTCAGAATGAATTTTCTCCTTCAATTTTCAGCACTTTTCATTATTTTTTTGTGTCAGACTCCAAAGAATTTAAAATGAAAGTGCGCTTATTTCTGGTTTCTAAATTTTGTCAAAAATTTACGCTCAAAATGAAAAGTTGACATGGCCCCCAAGAGACGCCAAATCAAAATTTCAAAAAAAAAACTCTATAATGGATTGTCAAACAAGTCTTGTGCTTTCAGATGCAGTATGAGCCGAAACTGTATCTTCTCAAAATCACCCTACGCCATAATACCGAAAAAATTTTTAATTTTCCAAAGTTTCTCAATTGATCATATTTGACGAGAATATATTGACGAAAAAAATAATTAGAACCTAGAACCATATCATTTTACCAACCGAACACCATCTCAAAAATGTTTATTCGAACTCGCGCTAAAGAGATAGTTGACATTTTCGAGATGGATTTCGGTTGGTAAAATGATATGGTTATAGGTTCTAATCATTTTTTTCATAAAATATGATCAATTTAGGAACTATAGAAAATTNAAATCCGGTATTATGGCGTAGGGTGATTTCGCTCAAAATCGAAATTTTTGGAGATTTAATTCAAAATATTTTTGAACATCAAATTGATGAGATTTCCAAAACTTCGATTTCGAGCGAAATCACCCTACGCAATAATTCCGGAAATTTTTTAAAGTATCTCAATTGCTCATATTTTATGAAAAAAAAGATAGGAACCTTGAACCATATAATTTTATCAACCGAACTTCATCTTAAAAATGTTTATTCGAACTCGCGCTATTGAGTTCAGGGATTGGCATGAACAAAAATAAAATCGTATTGGATCGGATCGTATCGGAGGGGGGTTAAACTTTAACTGTATTGGATCAGATCAGATCGGAGAGGGTTAGATTTTAACTGTATTTGATCGAATCGTATCGGAGAGGGGTGCAATTTTTACTGTATTGGATTGGAGCATTTTTAAGATGGACTTAGGCTGAAAACAATATATACACGATATCGCCGAATAAAACTTACCTAATTTCAAGATTTTTAGCTCAATTCCTGCCAGTATCAATATCGCCGAATAAGCCACTATCGCCTAAAATGCATGGGCGTTTGAGCTTTATATATGAAATTAGCTTCAATGCGTCATGAATAACGTCATATTTAAAGATTTAATTTTCTAAATATACAGGATGTCACATTTTTGCTTGCATTCTTTCTTTTTGCAGAAACTAACCTCCGTCAATCAAAACGTTTAAGATTCGCAAAGACGTAGGTTTTTGGTTTAATTAAAACGTTTTGATTCGCGGAGGTTAGCTACTGCAAAATCTAACAATGGAAGCAAAAATGTGACATGTGAAATTCAAAATAAATAAATTCAAAATATAATTTTTAAATAAATAAATTTGTATCACTGTATTTCTTAGAATTTTTATTTCGTTTGGTTGAGTACGTAATTATAAACATTTTGGTATTTTACTTTATTTGAACCGATTGTGAAACTCCTTCTAAAATTCAAAAAAAATTTAAATTATGGTTTCATTCCGAACGCATCATTTTTGAACGAAAAAATTATTTCTGTACCCATACCGCCGAAAGTGCTCAATATCGCCGAATTGTTCGGCAAAAACTTTCGGCGATATTGCCCCCTGTAAATTGTTTGTCAAGCAAAATTTATGTTCGTCACAAAAATTTAATGTTCCGTTGTTTTTTACCTTATTATAAAGCACTTGGGAAAAAAAGCAAAAGTGGGGAAATGAAGACGGTGGCCATTAAAAATGTGTTATCACGCAGAATGTGAAAAAGTACACAACACGGCAATTTTGGCACTGTATGCAAAAGAAGGAGAAAACCAAATGCAAGATTTACATCATCATAATGTTGTCAGAGCTTTATTGCGGGCTTATTTTGTGACCGAGGACACTTTTGTTCTGATTTTGGAATGGTTAAATCGAGGAGTTTAAGGCGGACTTCCAAAAGGATAGGAAGATAGAAGGGATAAAACGAGGGGATAGAGGGGATAGTGGATAGGGATGGGATAGGGTATGGGAAAATTCAGACCATAGAGGAGATTAGGGATGGAAAGATGCCAGCTCCCCCTTTTATATCCCGTTTTATCCCCTCCCACCTTTTCATATCCCGTTTCTAATCCCTTTTCCGTTCCATAATCCCGTTCTATCCTATCCCCTTTTATAATCCCTTTTTCTATCCCACATCCCCTTTTTGCAATAATCATAAATATAAACACGTCTTCAGAAGTGTGATTTTACTGATAACGGTAAAATTTAGTCCAAAAAAAAATTTAGGCGGGTATTCTCGAATGGGAATCAATGCCTCTCCGGATTTAACCGGAACATACGAGTTAAAAATTATTGTTAAATTAACTACATATTAATACTAGGGGTATAGTTGAGGACAAATGAAATTGAGTCAAAAAAATTTGGCGGTATTTTCGAATGGAATGATGACCTATCGAGTTTAACCGGAAGGTCGAGTAAAAATGTGTGATTTAATGTAACTTATATAATACTAGTAGGGGGAATATATTTGAGGACAATAGAAATTGGAATGAATTACAAAAGAATAAGACATGGCGAGGAGAGAGTAAGATAATGGGTATTTATCGGGAAATAAATTGATGACTTCCGGATTAGGACAGGAAGTTCGAGTTAAAGTAAGTTTAATTATATAAAATAATACAAAAAAAGAATATTTGAGAGGGTGTAAATTATCTTCAGAGAAATCTGGCAGCGATAATATTTTAGAATAATATGATGACTTCGAGTTAACCGGAAGGTCGAAAGGTAAAAAGTGTTGTTTATTTAATCATATATAAACTAAACAGGGATATGTTAAGAGTGAATGTTGTCAAAAAAAATTGCGGTATTTATCGATGATCATGAATTCAGGTTGATATAGTAAGAATATTAGTCAAATTGAATATTGCTTTGATTAATATACACATTTTTGACCTACTGTGGTTTTGTCCTAAGCGGGACACTTCTTCAAAATCCGGTTTTGTCCGCTATAGACTTACCCGGTTTTGATTCGTTAGACTGATCGGGCCTTAAATCACCATTCTAGAGGAATCGAGAGCTAAAACAGAAGCCAACTCGCTAGTGAAACAACTGAGAATGACCTCAGATAAAAAGAACTACTGCCAAATACATAAATAAAGAAGTTTATTGTTTTATAATTTTGTTCTATTTACGAACTATAAATTAAAAAACCTGCTCTAAGCGACAAAATAAATGTTACCGCGGTTTGTCCGCTTAGACGCTATTCAGCTATTAAGACCTTAGAGGGCACTAAAGGAGCTTAAAATTAAAGCGAAATTCGCTATAGACCACGGAAAATTCAAATCGATCACGATGCTAAGTAACGACAAAATAATTTTTCCTAATTCTTTGAAAGGAAAGGGAGATTTTTATGTCACCGCGGCATCTAATGGGATATTATTTGTGTATTTCGAAAACTCAGAAATTAAGGGCCTCGGTTGCATTTTTGACAGATAAAACGCGATATGGGCTTTTGTATGAAACACTTTTTTACTGGGTTATTACTTCTTCTTCAAATTTATACTATCAAAGTAGATCTTTCATAATCCAGGAACTTTTGTGACTACTAAAGAATGAACGTAATACATTGCTTTTAACTTGCCGTATTGCCGGGACACAATCTCTGTACCGTAGTGTTGCTGAACTTAAACAGCCTAGTCGATCCTTAGGAATCTCAGAAGACATTTCCAAATTGTGAAACTTATAAAACTAGCAAAAAAGCAGTTAATGTGATACCCAAAAACTCCATACCCTTAAAAATCTAACCGAATTACAAAAAGAAACTGAGTTTTACGTAAATCACCACTACCTCAATTACAAAAAAAAGTCCGGATATTATGATCGCGACTTCCGTCTGAGGCATTCTATACGTATTCTCACACGACCTAACGTCACGACATCCAAACAGAATACCCAGAAGTAGTTAAGCTTTTTATGAAAGTCGGGCTTAAATTTTTTTCTATCTATTTACGGCCCCCAAACTGAAAAAGTTTTTTTGCAAAGTTTCTAGACATTCGTCTGTTTTCTGCCTCTGTGTGTTTCTAACCGAAAAAAATTTTATATGGTTAAATTTCATTCGCTTGATAATGACTATACGAAAACGTTCGCAAACAATAAAAATGAATAAGTGTAAATTGACTTGTAATATAAAATATTAGCTTGGTTACCCCGTTATGGTCGAACCCAAGGGCTAGTGGCATAAGAAATAACTTCGTGCCAGAGAGCTCTTCCTCCTCCGCGACCACTGCGTCAAAAATAATGATTAAAACTTGTTAAAATACCTTAAGGGGTGTAAGCGGTCGCAAAATTTACTTTTGTTACTCCACCTTACCAGAATACTTAAACTGGCGTCCAAAACTTTTGGAAATAGTCATTTGGTAAACTATCTGTATTTACAATAATAATATCAATAAGGAATTTTTGGTCGACCCTGGTGACATCATGCGGCAAGTTCTAGAAAACCACCTAACCGAATTTTCGAAATCTATTCCTCCCCTAGAACTTTGCAGTACGATTTCAGACTTCAAATACCTTGTAGAACCAGGAGAAACAATTATGCATTGGTAATGATGATCGAGGATTTTAAATGTCCAAACTTAAAAGTTTTTTCTTAAAAGTGCAAAAACGCCTATTTAAAAAAATTTCTCTTCATAAATTCTATCTCCTCCTAGGTTACATTTCAGAATGCAGGTATAAATTTGAGAAAAAGTATGGGCAGTATATGTTTTGGTTAATATGATGGGAGCAGGATTCTAAATTTTTGTGAATTCTAGAGAATCGCAATCTATAAACTGGAAGTGAAAATCTCGAAAATAGAAGTCGTGCGGGATTTTAGTCGAAGTACCACCAAATGAAAGCGTTGAGTTTCAGCTGATCAAAAAAAACTGCTTTACAGCGTTTTTAATATTTTCGATTTTTCTGGGTCGAAAAAGTGTGTTCAATGTTTTCCAAAAAAAAAGTACTCAGAAATTCTGAAAAAATGCAAAATTTTCGATTTTTTTTTTGGATTTTTTGTTTTGTTTTATAATAAGTATTATTGCTTCTGAGTGTTCCCTAGCAATTTTGTGCTAAATTTTTTCACCAAAAGTACTCAAAAAAGAGTGCGACCGCATTCCCCTTAAATTAAATAGCTTGAAATTTTTTTATAATGTTTCGAAAAAAATCCGGTTTTTTGCGCTTAGATTTTAGGTTTTTCCAAAAAATGCGTAGAGTTTTGCCGGTTTTTGGCTGCTCTAGACTTGTGTCCGCTTAGACAAGAACCACATGTAAGTTCGAATGTATTAGTCATTCTCAATTAAAAGAAATGACTTTAAAAATGTACGATTTAAAAATCTAGTAATTGCAGATTGTGAATGTCAATAGTGAATGACACAATTTTTTGCAATTATTGTCGACTTTTGAATTCAGTTCTTGCGTTTATATGTATGTATCAAAAACTAAGTTTGTAAGACAACTGAAAACAGGAAGTGACCATGTTATCGAAAAGCCACCTTTTCATTCATTTTACTTGTACAACCTTCATAAATAAATGATACTCATAAAAAGTTAAAAATTTACCTGACTTTCGATTTTAAACCAAGAGTTCATCGAAAATACCACCAATTTTTTTGGACAATATTTTCGAAGTTATTTCACCACCAAATATACCCCAAGTTAGTATTATAAATAATAAACACAATTTTAGCCCTGAGCTTGCCGGTTTAAACCGGAAGTGATGCAGTCATCGAAAATGCCACAATTTTGTCTGACAATATTTAACCTGCTCAAATATACCCCCAAGTAATATATAAATAAATAAAACAACCAATTTTATACCTACTTCACGGTTAAACCGGAAGGTTGCTGAGGGCATCGAAAGAGTACCGCCAATTTTTTTTGAGATTATTTTACCCCCAAATATATTCCCCAAGTTAATATGGATAAATAAAATAATACACAATTTCAAAACCTCACTTCCGCGTTTAAAACCGAAGTTGTTGAGATCATCAAAATTGACCGCCTATTTTTTTCTTGGTTATGTTGACCTCAAAATATTACTGCCCAAGTAATATATAAATAAACTAAAAAACACCAATTTTAACCTCACTTCTCGTTAAAACCGGAAGTGATGAGTCATCGAAAATACGCCAATTTTTTTTTAAAATTATTATACCCTCCAAACCCCCCTATGTTAATATATAAATAAATTAACATAAATTTTTTAAACCTCACTTCCGGGTTAAAACCGGAAAGTTATGAGTCATCGGAAATACCGCAAAAAATTTTGTTTGACAATATTTCTACTTTCAATTCGTACCCCCACGTTAATTCCGGTCTGCATGCTAAATATTTTTATTCGTATTTACAAATAACGGGGATAAAAAGGATAAGGCTATCCCGGCACCCGGGATTAAAAGGGTAATCTTATCCCTTCATCCCGTATCCCGTTTTTATCCCGTGTTTGGGGATAAACGGATTAGGGATAGGGAATGGATAAATCGGAAGGGGATGCATCCCTTTGGAAGGGGCCTGTTTAAGGATAGAAATATTTACTATTTTTGTGATAAAGCAACGAGCATTTTTTTCAAAATCAGAATTTTAAAGTCAAATGACGTTCTTTTTATGGGGGCCTATCTTGTAGAAAAATTTTATATTCGAAACCTAAGTGAAATTTTTTTGTTGCTGATTTTATGATGTACCAGGTCATTCAAAAAGGACAAAAAGCTAAAAAAATTCCTGGTACTTGGAGTTGATATTTTTCATCAACTGCAATAGCTGCGCAAAAATGCTTCAATTAAGCTGTTTTTGCGAAAATTATTTTATAAAACTATGGTGTCAATTCTGACCACAAGTGGCGGTATAAGTCAAGGGAAGCATCATTCTCAAAAAAATACTTGTTTTCTAATTGCCTTAAAATGGATCTCGTACTAGCGCTGTGTTCGAATCCAACATAATGTTGTCTTAGTAATTTTCTGAAGTATGATTATATTGCAAGAGGTGCGTTGATATTGGAACGCCTAAAATGATTAGTGTTGTATCACTCAATCNCGCATTTGGCACTGTTGCGAAAAGAAGGGGAACAAATGCAAGATTTACATCATCATAATGTTGTCAGGCTTTTTGGGCTTACTTTTGTGAGAGGACACTTTTGTCTGATTTTGGAATGGTTAAATCGAGGAAGTTTAATTAAGGAATAGAAATATTTTTACTTTTTTTTGTTAAGCACGAGCATTTTTTCAAATCAGAAATTTTAAAGTTCAAAATGAGTTCTTTTTTATGGGCCTATCTTGTAGAAAAAATTTTATATTCGAAACCTAAATGAAATTTTTTGTTCTATTTTATGATGTACCAGTCATTCAAAAAGGACCAAAAAGTGAAAATTCCTGTACTGGAAGTGATATTTTTCATCAATCAATACTGCGCAAAAATGCTCAATAAGCTGTTTTGCGAAAATTATTTTATAAACTATGGGTCAATTCTGACCACAATTGGCGGTATAAGTCAAGGAAAATCATTCTCAAAAAAATCAAAATCTTGTTTTCTAATTTGCCTTAAAATGGATCTCTATAGCGCGTGTTCGAATCCAACTAAT
>SCLH01000146.1:338441-357156 GCA_004367855.1 Oikopleura vanhoeffeni
TTATTAAGGGGGTTGTTAAGGCAAAATAGATTTTACCATTTTTGCGTAAGAAGGTGATGGCTGTGAATTTTCAAATTTTTACACCTAAAATCCCTATGAGACAAAGCGTATTAGGGAAATTTAAGAGAACAAAACACTCAAAGCATAAATTGAAAAAATTTGAAGCAATTCTTAACTGTGAAGTTTAAGATGCTTTTCGTAGGGCCAATGTGAATTACTATTTTATCCAAAGAAGAAAAAAACAATCGCTATTGACGAATTACTTCAAATAAAAAGTTTCCCAAATTTTTTTCTTATTTTCAGGGTGTTGAAAAGGTCTGAAAAAAATCAAATATACGCAAAAGTGTTGCCCATTGGTCTCACTGTTGCCAATTGGTGGGTGTTCCCTTTGGTCTCACCCACTGTATCAGACATTGTTAAATTTACTTGAGTATATTTTGAGCAGTTTAGCCTACATAAAGAAGGTAAGCTTATAATTTATAGGCTATAAAGAGAAAAAATCACAATATAAAGGGGTGGTCAACGCAAATCTGGACAAAAATGTGCAAATTACGATTCGAAATTCCAAAACATTGGAAATTTTTCGCATTTTATATCCGTCGTCAAAATGGCTAAATTTGAAACTTAGATTTTAGCCAAGAAAGAAAAGGACGCGAAAACCGCGCGACGAGCGTATTTTTAAATACAGTCCTCGCTCCCATATTAGTACACCCCATACTGGTACAAAACAAGCTATTTTTTGAACTTATACTCATACTTATTACCGCCCCAAAAGACAGAATTGCAAAAAAAAAGAAGCGAACTGTTTTATCTCTTTACAAAAATTGCCTTGAATTATAAAAGCCTTGAAAAAGTCAAGACAGAATATAAGTTGAAAAGTTTTTTCATTATTACATTTTAGAATTCTAGTTATGGCACGAGATTATATTTCAAAAATCCTGACGTTATTAAAATATCATTGTTAACTTATATTATCACATAAAATGAACGCCTAAAAACTGGGGATATCGTAGAACGGCCTTTTTCGGACAACGGCCCCTGTACAACGGCCTTTTTCGGACAACGGCCTTATCGGACAACGTTCAACGATACCCCCCAAAAACTTGCAAAATTGGTTGACATATCAAGAAAAAGAGCAGATAAAAAATATATGAGAGAAAATCCGAAAACACCTCGCCGAATTTGGCAAAAAATATTCAAAGAGAGATTTCAAACAAAAATTGGCCTTTCCTCGATACAACAAATTCGGAATAATGAGCAAATTGGAATACATTTGAATATTGGGATACGAAAGAAAGGTATCGATTCAACTCTTGCCTTGTTCGAAAATGATTTGTATGGAAAGATAAACCAGGTAAGACGTCGGCAAAATACGAAAAAGTTCTATAAAATTTTTTGTAAAACATTTTGAGTTTACTTTTTCATACAGTAGAGTTCTCTCTATAGGACGCGTTCACTGTAAAATCCAAATATTATAAAATTTAGGCGCTAAATTTTACGGTCGTGACCTTGGCATGCATTAACATTTTATGTTGTCCATTAATGCAAGATTAGAAATTTGCTGGACTGAAAGGTCATAAATGAAGTGTCAAGTGGTGAACAAAATATAAAAAACGACGATCTATAAAATGGTCGAAAATTATGGGTGATAAAGTTCAAAAATATTTTTCAACATCGACGATAAACTTGGAAACTGCTTTTGGAGGTCTCGATACATTCGAAATTAAAGTTCAGAACTCGCTTATATTTGAAAAATTATTCCATATTAATTCGCTATCTGAACAGATTTCAGAAGCTCAAGAATCCGACGAATTTCTTAATACAGTCAATGAAGAAATAACCCATTCCGCCGAAATATTTGTGTTGGAAGAAATTCACAATTTTGACGCATTAAACTGGTTCAACCCTTGTGAGCATATATAAAAAAAGTTCCGCCAACGCACCAGAGCCACAATTGTGGCTCTACTTTGAATGTTGTTTACAGAAAGCTTATGGCAGTTGGAATTTCAATTTTTCTGCATAAGGAAGTTGAAACGTAATATTTTTGCATCCGACATTTTATATTCTAGAATTTTAATTTTCAGTTCTAGAAAATACGGTGAGAGAAGCAAGGTATAACATATCACCTGATACACGGTCACAGTTGTCTTCACAAGTTACATTTCTGTCGGAAACGATCACAAGTATCTGGCCTACGTTAAAGTTTTGTCCACTTTGATTAATATCTCATAAATCAAAAGTAATTTATAAATAAGTTAAAAAATTTTATGGAAAAATCATGATTTTTTATAAAAAATGTTTATAAAAGCAGATTATTACACTTTTTTCTATTATTTTTAATCAAATATGGCAATGAAGTACAACTGTTGATAATTTTTGATTGCTTAAGGGGGTAGGTGTGGTAATCTGACACCTTTCAATCACGCCTCAGAACAAATCTAGGGCAGTTGTTAAAATTCTGAGGATACTTGTTTGTAGATCTAGCCTTCGTCTAACGATTACACATCTCAAAGTCAATCTTGTAACATTCACTTTTATAATAATTTAATTTTTTCATGGGATACTTGAAGCTGAAAATTTAGAAATTTCATTTCCTAAAAATATCTGCCCTAGATAAATTTGTATTTTAACTGTTATGCATGCACAAAACACTTTCCTAAAAACAAGGTGATCTCACATTTGTATTTTATATCTAGTTCCGAAATAATTTTTCAGGAAGTGAAACATAGGCGAAAGATCCTAATAAATCAACACCCCGTAATACTGGGACCAAACATTCGAAAAAAATTTCAATTATTTTTTGGGAACAGAATCAAAATTCTTTATGTGTTTGAAAGAAAAGATTTTACGATCCCGTTTTTTGATTGATTTTAGGTATGCTTGAGCCACAGTTGTAGCTATGTGCTCACAAGGGTTAAGCGGTGTAGAAATTCGAAACAAGAAAAAACAGAGCAAACTTCAAGTACAATTTTTTTTGCAAAAAGTGATATAAACTGCTAGTTGTATTTAATTTGTGTTGTACACAAAACTTTTTCTTTTTACATTCGAATTAAACTACAATTTAAATCTAAAATGTAGCTTTCTAAGCAAAAGTATAGGGATGCCCCTATACTGGTCCATTTTTTTTAGGTCGGTAAGTGTACCAGTATGGGAGCGAGGACTGTATATCATTATGATTTCCAGGTTGAAAAAAATCTTCCATCAAAATGTTTTTTACAAATTGTCATAATGTACCGTAGGTTTCAACTTTTTTGGTTTCAACTTTTTTCCTTAACCCCTAGACTCATAGAGCCATAAAAGTGGTTTGTAAACTACAGAATTTTGAGTTATTGCTTTTTAGAAAACTTTGAGTTCGAATTGAACTTTTGAATCGGACCAAATTATGAGAATTTTTTAAAAAAGTTCCAACATTATAAGAAAAAATTGGCTTATTTTTTGTTCAAAATTTTTTCAAATCAACGAAAAAAAACTCTTTAAAATCGCCACTTTAACTTTTTCGCATTACGGTGACCACATATTTTTTATGTGCGTATTTCGAAAAATCATCTAGAATCTTTTTGGATTTTCGGTCGAAACCTATTTGGAAATATTTAGAAAATTTTCCTAATTTCTTGTTCAAAATTTTGGAGATGTGCTACTTCACTATATTGAAGAATGTCTTTCTGTTTTGTTTTCTTTGCTCTTAGTTAATACTCTGAATCATACTTTTTTAAAAGAAACTACAGATTCGGAAAATACTTCGAAGCCTCATTATCCGCGGAATTAAAAAAATTATCCACTCAACCTGCCGAATTTGATAAAGCCAACCCA
The DNA here is from genome assembly GCA_004367855.1 of Oikopleura vanhoeffeni. Taxonomy (NCBI): domain Eukaryota; kingdom Metazoa; phylum Chordata; class Appendicularia; order Copelata; family Oikopleuridae; genus Oikopleura; species Oikopleura vanhoeffeni. Next base: position 342,252 of record SCLH01000146.1, read on the forward strand.
ATCCACCACGTCGAAATTTGATTAAAATTAACTACTAGAAGAAATATTTCTTTCGATGTGTGTTTAAATCTGCGGTTTCCGTCTTTTTCCACAAATTTTAGATTGTTATCGTAGAAATCGTATAAAAATAAATCTGATAAAGTCCAGCTGGTTGTCGAGAGGTATTTTTAAGGCTTCTTAGTAATAAATAAAACATAAATAAATTTTACTGTTATTTAGACACCATGGAAGCAAACGCGGGCGTTTTTTGAGTGTGGTTTTTCAAAAGAAGAATTAATAAGAGTTAAAAATAAGTTGATTTGAAGAAATCAGATTATAAAAAAGTGAGCTCAAAGTGCCAAACTTTGTTCGAAAACGTTTTGCATGCCGAAAATTTTGAAGTGCCAAAAGGTTCTTGAGTCAGGAAAAAAATCTAAAAGGTGCAAATCTGTCAAAATGCACCGAGCCTTAGACAAACTTGAAAAAGTACTCGTTTTGAAAAAAGAATATTTCTTCCGGGATTAATCTAAAATTTTGTGATAATGCAGCAATAATTTAACTAACGAAATGCGACTTGATCAAATGCTATTTATCTATAAAATTTCGTTTTTACATTCATCAAGATCATTAATCCCGGAGTACATGGTAGCTGCAAATAAGGCTTGGGTTTCTAAATAAGCCCACTCTTCCGGGACTCCAGAATATCCTGTGTACACTCGTTATCTGCGTAAACACGATTCATTAACTGTTGTCGACCTTCCATAATGCTCTATCAGATTAGTGACGATAAAAAATTACTCATTTTTCTTGCTTTTTGATTGGGCCAAAATAACTGGATCCGGAAATCCAAGTTTCATTTTAAAAGTCTTCTTTCATGTTCAATATTTCCGGACGCTAGGCGACCATATTGACCTTACAATCAATTATTACTTTTTTATCGACGCAGTGAAAGTAACTTATCGTCACGGCCCGTGACTACTGGGTTCTTACGTGTACTTTGCGTAAAACATTTGCACCGATTTTTTTTAATTTTTCGAACATTTTAGGGGGTTTTTTGCTTACGCATACTAAGATTAACTCAAAGAATTATATAAAATTCCAATTATTTCGTGATGATAAAACCAAAAAGCAGTTTTCGTTCTTGTTCAGTTATATTGCCCATTTTGACTTTTAGGTGACAAAAATTTAATAACCTGAACCAAGAAAGTAAGCTATTTTTCTGTTAACAATCTTAAGTTTCACCAGTAAAAACCTGAGAAAAAGTTCAAGAGCTAATTTGAAGCCTGGACAGTTCCCACTGCGCAGCCCTGACCAGATTAACTGAAACATTCAACCTTTCCACACCTGATTAATATAGCTATAATTTAAGAAGTGTTTAAAGGTCAAATGTTTGAGATAATAGTATGGTCAGGGAGCAGTGGGAACCTCTTCACATGTTGGAACTAGCCTTAATCTTATAGGGTAAATTATATCAAATAATCAGGGTTTTATGATCCTTTTGATATTGAACTGATTTCCGCAATTATCAAAAGTTTACTTAGTAAATGATAAAAAACGCGGTTCAAACGAGTTTTAAGGGGTAGGGGTCGTAATCTGGTACCTTTCAATCCCGCCTCAGATAAATTCTAGGGTCAGTTGGAAAATCTGAGGATACTCGTTTATAGGTCTAGCCTTGTCTAACGATTCCATATCCCATACTCAAAACTTGTTACATACACCACCAGGTGGTGAGTCTATGTTCTAAAACACTAAACGGTTTATTAAAAAGTGTATCTTCTTTTAGACCTAAACGTAGCGGACACAAAAGTGTAGCGGATAAATGAGAACAAAAATATTGATGAGAACTAGAAAGGATTAAGTTGTTTTTTTTGTAAATTTTCGTCAAGATTTTCTTGAATCCTAGAAAACCGACGATTTTAAAACCATTTTCGTCCTTGTAAACCTATCTCCTCGCCTGGTTTGTTTTTCGTGATTTTTTATTATTTTGAAAGTCAAGATAATAAAAGCCTAAAACAAAATTCTAGTTTTTTGATTCAGTGCGTAAAACTCATAGAATTTGTCCACTTGAGTAGCACGGAAGTAAATTTTTTGTTGTTGGATAAATTGCGAAGTGAGCTCAAGTTGAAGCTCATTCTTTTCCACTGGGTTTTTAACTGTCAATTATATTTACAAATGTTTCAGTCAAAATTTGAGAAGTTAATCTACATGCGTAGAAAATACTCTAGAGACAGAAGAAAAATTTGAACCCAAATCCAAATCTCGATTTTTTATTTTCGGTTTAATTTGCTTTTTAAATGAATTACAAATCGATTTGGTGCATTTTTTTATGACATCATTACGCTGCAGGAAATTCGTGAACCACCCATCCCCTTAAGGGGTTGTGGGTGTAAATGAAACAAGCGTTGAGAAAATTTTGTTTTATTCTGAATTTCAAGCTGGAAGAAAATAATTCCGAAATACAATATTTTTAACCAATCAGATTTGTTTATTTTTCATTCGTCTTTGCGTAGCGTGTACTGTTAGACAAAACAACACACCAACAAAACACAGCCTTCTGCCTGGGAAGTAATATCAACTGGAACTTATTTTACTTATTAAAAACCAAGAAGAATAGCTTTTTTCAAACGAGGTTCGCAACCTATATTCGAAAATTTATCAGACCACGTTCAGAATCATGCTCTGTTTATTCAATTTGAAACAAAGTTGACTGAGCATAACAGATTTAATCAGTTTTTCTGAATTGTTCTTATTTACCGCGTCTAAAAAACCGAACTTGAGATTTTTTTTAAAACCAGACGGCGCATAACTATTCAAGACGTCGTACTTTCACGAAACATCTTGTGTTAATCAATTAAAGCCAAAATTGACGAGATTAAAACTTTTAGTGTTTTGAGAACATATTTTTACCGTTTTTCAGCTACGGCACCGTGGAGCAACCCTTCATCAGAATCAAAAAGATTTCACTTGCAGTTGATAGAAAAGGTTTAAGTCTCCCAAGTATTTTTTCTCATTTAAATTCTTATCTGCCCGTTATCGACCCCTCCAGTCCAGCTGAGGAGGAGGGCTATTTCCCCAGCAAATTCCAAACACTCTACCACCCACAACCCCCTTAAGGGGGTGGTCATGTCTGATTTACATAAAGCCTTAGAGGTCATTAAAATGCTCCAAATTGATACGGGGGTGAAATTAAGTGTACTTAAAGACCCAATCATCAAAAAGAAACTTAAGCCCACTTTTCTCATCAGTGTTTCACTGGCTTTTTTTTGAACGCCTGCCTTTCGAAAAAAATTGAATGCACTTTTTTTTCGGAAATTTTTTTCGAAATGAGCCAAAAAAACATCATATTTCGATTTTAGCTGGAAATTGCACAAAAGTGTCTTAATCTCTTTACACAATGTTTCTGGAGATACTTATATACAATTTGAGCCTTTTGCTACATATATCCTCGGAAAGAGATAGATTTTGAAGTCTCACGTTGTGAAAAAATTGTCGGTTTATTTGGTCGTTCTATGAATTGTTCCAGTCGACAGACTAAAAAAAGCTTGTCTTTAAAAGTATTGACATAGTACGCGTAACGTGATCTGTGAAAAATAGGAGCGTTCAATTTGAATATACCGTCTGGGCAGGTAGATAGATTTTGCAGTTTTGAAAGTGTCTCTTGTAAACAAACTGTACCTACTTGGTGTATGGTCCAAAAATCATTTGTGATGCACTTTTTTCGCAAGACTTAAGGATAGATCTACAAATTGGCATTTTTGGAATTATTTCTCAAAGTTCAGATTTCCTGAAATAGCTCTGCAAAATCGCAAATCAACCATGGCCACCTCCATTTACGGTAGGTTTTATTTATGATGCCAAACCTGAGTATATTTTTCTTTAAAAAACAGCCTGCGATTCTGATCTGCAGAGAATTAAACATGAAATTAATAACATCTGATACACCTTGAACAAACGCAGCGTGATGGCTCCTAGCTAAGATGATTTAGACAGTGTACTAAAATTTTTAAATGAACACGACGTCCTCATAAACGACGATAGATAACTTTTATATACTTACGGGATATGGATGGCTGATTAATAACTGCCTCAGAGGCATTAAAAAGTGCTCCAAATCTTCGGGGTATAACAGTTGTTACACTACAACAACAGCGTAAAAAATTGTATTTTTTAAAAATGAAGTTAAAAAAAACGATTTTGCTTAAATTTGACCACTAAAACACTAACGAACATAGTCAACTTGACTAAGCCAACTTCTGATCAGTTTTTTCGTGACTTTCTTTGAGGCTACTTCGAAAAAATCGAAGCAACATTTTTTTAGAATTTTTCACGTGAACCTTAAAATTCATACTTTGAAACTTTAGCCGGAAATTGCATAAAAGCTCACCTTAATCTATTGAAGTTATAACCTACTGAAGAAATACTTTGTATAAATTTGAGCCATTTTGCAAATGTATCCTCGGAGGAGATAGAGTTTTAAAGTCCTAAAATGTCAAAAAACGTCGTTTTTTTGCGTTCTAGAATGGTCGTCGCCAGATGCAAAAACAAGCCACCTTAAAGGTGGAATCGCTATGGTGGCGTGATCTGTGAAATTTGAAGCTACAATTGGATATTATGGTCTGGGAGGAGATAGATTTTGCAGTTTGGAAAAGGTCACCTTGTAAGATACTGTAACTTTTTGGTGTAATGTCAAAATAAAATTTGTGATGTTACTTTTCGTCAGTTAAAGGAGTACGACTCTACAAATTTAGAGAGGAAGATTTCATATTCATAATGACTTGAAAGTTTTTTTTTGCTAACCGGAATGTGATTACAACCTATAGAAACGGAAAACTTGATCTTAAAAAATTTTCGTACCCTTACGTCTATTTAGGAAGCGTCAATTCAAAAAAGGTTGAATTGCCTCAACCACCTCTTTAACTTAAAGCTCTGTTAATCGCTTCTACCAATATATGAATTGAATTGTTTTTATCATGCACCATGGTAAATTCCAACTTACTGGCTACATAAAGTCACAAGATTTGAATTTGGAAGTTACTAAGGGAGTATACGGGTCGCATTTTAAGGCAAAAACCAGGGTCTTCAGCGTCGCCTCAATGACAGTACTAGAAACAGCCACGAACAATATGTATTTCAGCTTTAGGGATAATTGCTAACATGTAATCTGCTTTATAACAAATCGAAAGGCTCGGATTGGCCGACCAATCAGGAACGACCTTTCCAAAAGTGACACTATTTTCACTTCAAAAGCCTTACCCTCCTGAGTTTTGAAGATAGAGAATCTTTTATGGCTTTTATTGACCACAGAGAAGTGGGCAAACCCCAAGTCTCAGTTTACTCATTAAAATTTCATCCGCGCGTTAAATGAGCAAAAAAACTGTTTTTTGCCTTATTTTGAATGCCTCGGCGTGAAAATAACTACCTCCCTGGATTTGACGGCAGAAACCTAAAAACTGGTATGTATACTCGACCTTTGAAGATACGCGCAAAGCCCTAGTTCGACAATTTCCATTTTCCGTATCTCGTCTTTTTGGAAACCGTGATCAAATTCCAGAAATTCCCAAAATTTGAAAAAAATCACAACTGAATAATGTTCAAATCGCGATGAAAATATTTTTTTATGGACAAATGAAATAAAAAGACATCTGATTCAACTTATTTTTGGTCCATATTTCAGAAAAAAAACATCTTTAAATACTAATTCTGCAAAACATTTCATCCAGAGTCTTAAATGGACCCAGTACGTCCTTAAACAAATTACATAAGTTAAGGGGGTGGAGCGTGTAATCCTGGGACTCTTCAAATCCCGCCTTATAATAATTCTAGGACAGTTGTGAAAAATCTGAGGATATTTGTTAATAGTCTAGCCTCGCCTAACGATTCCATATATCAAACTTAACATTGTTACATCACACAACCAGGTGGTGAGTCTATTCTAGAACACTAATACAGTTTTTTAAAAAATCTAGTCTTCTTTTAGACCCCACATACAAAGCTTCTCAAAATTTATACCAAAGTAGCGGATAATGATAACAAAAATGTATGAGAAGGAATTTCAAATTTGTTTGACTTTTTTATTTAAGAATCTCACTTGAACGCCGATTTTCCAGGTTTTTCCATTCAAAACTCTATTCTTCTTTTTAGACGAATTTTAGAAAAAAGTCGTTTTTTCGACTAAGGTAGATAAATATGATGCCGTCAATCTGATGGGCTCAATCTATTATTTTCAATTCCAGAATTCTAAGAAATTGATTGAAGTAATCCGGAAAGAAAGAGCCCGAAAAAAAGTCGTCTGATCGAACAAAAATACGTACCACCAAATTGGACTGAATTCACTGAATCAAAAAATCTGCTTACAGCTAAATCAAAATTTGTAACCTAATCATCGTCAAATTCGATAAGTTAGGTTTAACATTTTTGCTTTAAAAATAATTGAATTTCTAGAATTTCGATTAGACATTTTCGATAATTTTAATTTCATGCATCGTTTTAGCGGGGTCATATCCAATAAAAAATGTTCATATACAAGGAAGGATACCAGTTTTATATGCGGGTTAAAGCTAAAAAATATTTTATTTTGAAAATTCTAGATTTTGTTCTAGATTGTTTTGAAAAAGAATTGGCCACATGAGATTCTTGGGTAACTTTAGTCATAAACCGACTATTAATGTATCATAAATTAATTCATAAAGGCTCAAAAAATTACGACGCCCCCCCTTAAAACGAGAAAGAAATAATAACGGTGGTCAGGTCCCAACGACGAAAGTGCCGAATTGTCAAAAACTCCACACATTTTCCAAGAAACACCAAGCCAATTTATTGAAAATTACTTCTCAAATTTTGCTTTTTTACTGGTCCGATTAAAAAAAAAAATATCTTGTATGTATTATATTAAAAAATTAAGATAACGTCTGGAAGCATGAATCATTGTATAGTAACTACGTAATTTCTGTTACGGAAATGATAATGATGTCTAATCTTACGAACAGGCCAAAAAATGGTGTGGGATTAACTGCTAGTCGATATAATTTATTATTGCTTGTTTGATTCTTCATTGTTAAACCCTTTATCGAACTCATAGTCCGGCAGAAAATAAATCAAAATAATAAAATAAAGTTTTTGGAATAATTACTAAAAAACGGTTATTTGAAACAGAAAATAATTTTAACTCAGGAAAAAAAATGTTTACTTAGAAAAACTACGGGCCTAAGTGAAACTGAATATCAAGGTTACCGAAAAGCCATGACCTTAACGAAATTGAACGACATAGTCAGCATCTATTTTAGGATGACAGTAAATATGGAATGTCGCGAAAACGAGTGACCGGAAAAATTAAATCTAACATATTTTTCAGATCTATTTTAAAATTATTTTGTCTACTAAAGATTTATGGTCTTTATTTTTTACAGAAAACTTTACGCTTCAGCTAATACTTATTTTTTTCCTATACAGTTACTAACATGGAAATTAAAAATAGTAGCATAATGATCTATTTACGGTATTTTTCGAATTACACTTGTTAGAATGTCCTGTCAAATGTAATTTTTCACTGTGGGTTTTGTTGGGCGGACAGTGCCTGAAAAACTCAGTGTGTGCCGCGACATTTCTTATGGTATTCGACATTTCCGTTTGTTGGTGACTTTTTTCAGAAAAAATGCCCGATAGGTTTTGCCCATTTTTGGACTGCTTAAACAAAACTCAACAGTACATGTGTTATAACTCCGTATAGGATTTGGAAATCACTATCCAACAGCTTTGGTGTGAAAATGTCCATCGAACTTTCAAGTTAATATTTACTTCGTGCATTTTTGCGGTTAAATTTACAGAATGAGAAATATTTTGTTACTACAATATTTGAGCCATACCAAAAATAACGGAATTAGTAATTTGTTCTGTCTAAATGTAGCCAGAATTACAACTTAATTTAAAAATAAGTTCACTTTTCGTACATTAATATATGTCAGGTGCGATTAGTGTCGAGCGACCTAAATTCGCGCCAAAGCGAGGATTCGACTAGAAAAATATCTGGCAATGTGTGTATTGGTTAACACACTTAAATATGATGAGAGAGCCCGGGTTCAGCCCGGGTTGAGCCCCGGCTTGTTACGCGATGTTAACGGGTCAAGGGTTTAATTTGGGGGTTGCTGCATGCGATGGTTAAACCGGGAAAAATGTAATATATCGAATATTTGTCATCTCTGGGCATCGCTAAAATAAAAATGCAACGAAAACAGTGAACTGTTTTCGGGCAAAAGAATAATCATATACAGTCGCGAAATTAGGCCTAAACAAAACAGGGTGTCCACCATTGGTAACGCCCCCCATGGACCTATCGCTATAAACAGTGAACAAACATTTTTTCGAAAATTTCCGGAGGTGTTCTTTCTGCGAGTAGACAGGACAAATTGGAAAACCTATAAAATTGTTTTCGGGCATTGTTTAAAGTTTTGAACTTAGCAATTTTATTTCTAAGGTCAATAAAATCTGTTGACCACGGCCCCATGAAATTGAATTCTGGAAGGGCCGACCCGAGACATTAATATTGTACAAATCGGGCAAAAATACAAGAAATAAGGGGTTGCGTTGTTGCATAAAAACAAAATATCGGCCCTATCATAAAAATGCGAAAATTTGCCTTTTTTATAATGGAAAAAGGCAAAAAAAACCACAATTGCAAAAGAGCCGGTTTTTGGATGAGAATCGGCTAAATCCTCCAAGTTTTATAAATGTCGGTTTTGGAATGGGAACGACCAAATCCCTTGGACTTTTCAAAAATGCAATTTTATTGTGTTGGGATTGGCAAACCCCGGGTTATTCAAATATGTCGTTTTTTTCTGAGAATTCGCACTCCCTAGATTTCTAAAATGTTGTTTTTTTTGTAGAATCAACAAACCCATAATTTTCGAAAAAACATGGACGGTCCTCATAAAACTTTCCATTAAAAAATGGCATTTTGAAAATTCGCTATAATTTCACAAACAAATTTAAATTTGACTTTTGATCAAGCTAGAATAAGTTCGACCGCCATTTTGAACTTTGAAGAAAGCGTTTTTTTTGCTAAAATAAGTTGTTGTCTATAGGCCTCGGCAAAGAATTTCGGTGGCAATAAATTGCCACAAACTGCTTTCATATTTATTTGACCAAAAACAGAAAATGTTTTCAGCTCGAAAGGAGTAAAATATGTGTCAACATTTTCTCCAATGGCTAGTTGTTTTCGAAAATGCTACAAATTGAGAATTTTTGATTGCAAGTTTTAACGACTATTATAATCAAAATTTTCATGTTTTAAAAATCGGCTCTCGAAAAATGATCCTGTTCGTTTTCGAAAAAATAAAATTTTGATTTAATGTTTCGGCAAAAAGTAGGAAATTGGTAAGTTCAATAATAAATCTGGCAAGTCCTAACATCATTTTAACTTACCTTGTTTCAAAGAAAAAAAATATATTTTTATTTTTAGCCAAAAAAAATATCATGCAACTGGGACCAAAAAAGTTGCCTGAAAATATGCTACAAAATTTAGACTTTCAATGCTGAAAATAATTAAAGAGATAAAATTTTTGAAAAAACCAATAAGGATTTTTAATCTCAAAAATAAATATCCTTCAAACTAACGACGAAGTGATTTTTAAAACACCCAAATAATGGGCGAGTGATTCTCTAAGTTCCTCTACCTCGTCATGCCCGTGCACTTCTGGTACCAAATCCAAAGGATGTTTAACGGGTCAGGTTAATTTGCGGGATTGGCTGCATGCGAGGTAAAACCGGGAAAAATGTAATAATAAATTGTTGTCATCTCTGGGCAGTTCGCTAAAATAAGAATGCCGAAACATGAAACTGTTTTTTGGGCCAAAAGATAATTTCATGATCAAGTCATCGAAAATAGGCCTTAACACAACAACTAAGGGTGTCACCGATTGGTAACAGTCTATTCCCCCTTTCAGTCATTACGGACCTAACAGATACTATTCTGTCGGTGAAGTATCTTTAGCATAAATTGTTAATAATTTTTAAATTGCATCAAACACAAAAAAAATTGTTTTTATGCAATTTTAAGAAAAACCATGCCAAAGCTACTGCCGTTCTGTACATTTATACCAGCGGCGAAAATTTGTCATTATAGCGCGACAAATCATAATTTATATGTTTGATGACAAAACTTTGTAACTAAATTGTCTGAAATTCCAATTTTCAAAAAATAACAACTGTCGTGACGAAACACCAATTAAGATAAACAAATTACCTCACTATTATTGAAGGATTACGGCGCCAAAATGAAACTAATTCAAGCATTTTCAAAGAGCATGGACAGTTTGTCATTGCAAATCGGAAAGGCCGGAAAGGTGTCAAATATCATCCGAACAGTTCTTTCAACTTCAAATAACAAAATTTAACGTTTTCATAATCAGCCAAAAAAATAAACATATTCCGATCTCTGAACTCCTGGAGAGGTCCATGATTTCAAAGGTCAAGTGGGTGTTTATCGGTGAACTACAATTCGAACGGAAATTTAGTTTCAAACGCGAATGTGGATTAATCAAATGTTATGAAAATCTGTGGATATGTAATTATTCATTCAAAAAAACCTGTCAGAAACTACAATCTTTACATAGCTTTTTAAAGTCGTCACATCCCAATATTTATTTCCGGGCCGCTCACAATCTCATATATATTATGTGATAGACTACGGTAAGGAAATGTTATGAAAGTAATTACTACAGTAATTACATGAGACTACTGCGGTTTCTGTCTATAAGGACAATCTTTCGCCAAATTGTCCTAAGTGCCATATGTTCCACATTCATCAAAAAAATCGAATAATAAAGTTCTATTTTGACCGAAAAAGAAAGCCTTTTTTTGCTCTTCGGCAAAATTTCTGAAAATAGGTACATGTATTTTATAAAATGAAAAATCAGAATTTGTACAGCATAAATGCTGCTAGTGGGTTCGGACAGTTGAGTCGCCGTGACAGATTTACCGGTAATTGGCAAAAACGGTTATTTTGATAATTCTAGGCATCTTCATGACGGATTACGGTCAAGTGATGAACCTTGCAAAATAATTCAGGACACGCCAGAATAAAAACGTAGGTTTTGGCCATATTGTCCTTATATAGAGTGACCTCATAGAGACACACCACATCAATTGTCAGGGGTTAGAAATTATTCTATCAAGGTTTTAAGGGGGTGGTCGATCGCATTTTAAGGCGAAAAACGGGGTTTCAATGGCAAATTATCGCAAAGTACAAACTGTTGGACAAAGTATTACGTACTAACATTACTGTATTTGAGCAAAAATCTTGCATCCTATAAAAAAGTAGAACAGTGCCGAACTGGCGTCAAATCAGACGTGCTTCCAATGACGGTATATTTTTCAATATGTAATCCACCCTAAGTTTTTAAGGTACAACACTGATTTACGACTTAATTAACTGGACAGAAGTGGCGATAAAGCGTTGAGTTTTTTGAAAATTTCTTGGATTTGGTCTCAGTTCACCAAAAAACGTATTTTGACTCTTTTTTTAGGGTCTCAATCAAAATGTACCCTCCCTGGATTTAAAAGTTACACATTCGAAACCTACATGAGGTGCAGCTGAAGAGTCCGTTGAGTTTTGTCTAAGTTTCTGGCTGGTTTTTCTGTAAATCGTGTTTATTAATTTCCAAAAATCAAGAAGTTTCAACTGTTTTCATACGAAATATTTTTGAACTCATTAAAAAGTGCTTTCCTAGCCATTTAGTCAAATAAAACGCAGTACAAAATGCTTGTAATTTGCCATATTTTCATAAAACAGGCATAACAATTAAATGGAAATTTGTTTCTAGAGCCTCATTTAGCGACGACCAGCCCTCAAGACGAATATTTCAAATACATTTTAAGAAAATTTTTTGATTTAAATTTTTAGCAAAAAGTATTAGGCCAAATTATTAACAAACTTACCCTGGGCTTATTCGCAATTCATTTAGTCTACATATGTATCGATTCGAGAATTGCACGCTCGTTTCTATGGCATCTTGACTGCCTGGTTGCGATTCAATAGCAATTTCACAGTTTTTCGGTCGAGTTTATTAAGGGTGTCTTTTTTAGTGTTAAATTGACAGAAGATTATTGATTTATTTATAAGAATGTCATATAGTACAGCGTGAGTCTTTTCGATTCTCCGCTTTTACCCCAGACGGCTGACCACCCAAAATCTTAGTAAAGTATAGGCATTTTGGTATCCGCCTGGGTAAAAAGAGGAATTCGAAAAGACTCACGCGTGTAGTGTCTACATTTTGAAGAGGGAGGTTTCACTTTGCAGGAACGCTTAGTAACATCCACTGTGGTACCGATTTCAGAAAACGGCTGATCAAAATTCCAAAATTATCTGTACCATTCGAGAAGGTTGATGGGCAAAAATTTCCTCCGTATGCAATGTAAATGACCCCATGCGGGTCAATATTCAAATTTGATCTTTTGGGTCATAATTACAAATTGACCCCAAAAAGTATTGCTAGAAAATTTGAAGCCGAAGAGAAAAAAATCATAACAGGGACTAGAAACCGACAATTTAAGATTTAAACAGTTTTTCCGTCACATATTCGTAACAGGAGGTCACTTCGCGAAATTTCAAAATCTATCTCTCCGAGACCATATATATCGAAATTTGTTCAAAAGTTTGACATAAACGTGAATAAGTAAACTAAGATCCCCAGTGTACGATTTTTCATTTCGATGGCTAAATTTTTCTTAGTGGTCCAATAACCTGACGATTTTTGGCCGTTTTTTCACGATTTTTAACTTAAAAATCTATCTCCTCCGAGGTTAATTTTCAAAATGGGGCAAAATTTTTTAAAGTACACCTTGTTGCATTTCTAAGAACCCAAGTGCATGTTTTCTCAATTCGATGCAGACTTGAAATATGATTTTTCGAAAAAAAATGCGAAAATTTCGAAAAAATGTGCTCGATTTTTTCGAAGGTAGGCTCAAAAGAAAGCCAGTGGAACACTGAACATAAAGTTGGCTTATGTCAAGCCAATATTTTTGAAGGTTTAGTGTTAAATCTTAACAAACAATATTTTTTGACTAAATTCTGAAAAAAATTCTTGGAAAAAAATCGAAAAAACGCGAAAATATTTTTTTGGGATATGATCGGAAAAGATTTTGTTGATATCCCGAAGCAATTTGGTGCACTCTAATTGCCTTTGAGTATACAACAAATCAAGACATGACCACCCCTTAAGGGTTACTGGTCGCTGAAATTGATTTTTCTCGATAAAAACTAGCCACAAAGGACTTTCAGGAGAGTATAGATAGCTATATTGTGTAGAACTAGCCTTAGCTTTGCGTAATATAGTGCCCAAATCTTTTTTGCATGCATACACTCCCAGACACATACGCGGGACAGGAACCTAAACCAAAACGATAAATCTATCTCCTAGGTTTATTTTGAATAAATCAGAAATTCAAACATAACTTTTATAATAGTAGACCAAACTTCTTAGAGAGCGTTTTTTTCCAATAATTTTAATTTTTCTCTTAGTATGAGTGCGAATAAACCACCGTTGTTTGACATTAGTGTCGGAAAAGTCTATCTTCTCCTAGATTTATATTTTGAAGACCACCCAAATTTCCAGCACAGACACCAAATAGAAACTCCTTAGAGAGCGTTTCTTTCAATTTCGGCCCAAACTCAGAATATAAATTCTTAAAGTCAGTGAAAAATTTCCGAAAAAAAGTTGCTTCGATATTCCGAAGTATCGCTCAAAATAAAGCCAGGAAACACTGATAGAAAGTTGCTTACGTCAAGTGATTTTTGAAGTTTTAGTGGTTAAATTAAAGCAAACGTTATTTTTAACTTCATTTTGCAAAAAACTACTGTAACCCTTGGAAATCATAGAGCCGATATATCGGCTTCAAGCTACCTAAAACCTTCTAAAAGGGCAAAGAATGTCACAGATCGTTTCTTCCTAATATCAGCATAGAGAATTTTGCGGTGATTCCGTAAAAATTAACTCATATTTTTTGGATATTTGGTTCGAATATTACGGGAGAGTTTTTCGCCGAAGTTTTACTTCCGGAAAATTATTTCGAAAAAGGCATCAAATAAAATGTGAGATAACAGTCTTTAGGAAAATGTTTTGTGCATACAAAAACTTAACAGAAAATTTAATCTTATCTTGGACAGATATTTTTTTTGAAGTGAAATTTCAAAATTTTCACATTCAAGTTTCCATGAAATAAATAATTGTATTATAAAAACTAGATTATCGACCAAAAATTGTCCACACTGTCACTTGATAACTATATCAACTAAAAATAATAATAAAAAGTGTATTACTGTGATTTTTGTCTAAGCGGACACTTTTGGAATCCGGTTTGTCCGCTACATCTTTATGGTCATGAATTTATAAGTAAAAATCCGGTTTTGTCAGCTTAGATTTACGTTTTCGAGGGTTTCAGAAAAAAGCGTTAGGTTTTGCCGTTTTGTCCGCTTAGAAAAAAAACCACAGTAATCAGGTATTATTTAGAGAAAATAGCAATTTTCATAGAAATTCGTGGTTTATTCATCATTTTTTTTTTACTTTTTTTCAAATAACTTTGATTGACGATATATAAATTCAATCGGAATTAAGGGGGTCGTCGCATTTTAAGGGTTTCAATAGCGGAATTGTCGCAAAAGTACAAATCGTTGACCAAATTACCTCTCTTTGATATATTTAACAAAATCTTGCATCCTAAAAAAAATCGTAAGTGACGGATGGCTCGTACAATCAGAAACGTGCTTACAAAATGATATTTTTTTGAATGTATCTCCTCCCGCTGAGTTTTTAAGGTTCAACAATGAAACGATGATTTAATTAACGCGACAGAACTGACGCAGACACCGCTGCGCAGAGTTTGGAAAATTCTGAATTTAGCTTGAGAATCACCAAAAAACAGTATTTGCACAGTT
>SCLH01000146.1:362416-397439 GCA_004367855.1 Oikopleura vanhoeffeni
GTGCTCATTCGCTTTTATAGAGTAAGTATGTCTAATACTATGTACACTGAAAGGCTGTTCATATATAATGAACTTATGTAATTAATTGCCCCTCTGGGGGGGCGAATAAATTTCATTATATTGAAAAACTTATAAAATTCATTATGTTTTAATTACATAAGTATCCATTATTTTTGAAATAAAAATGAATTTTCTTAAAAATGTACAATTCCTTTTTGCTTTAAAATTTTGCGTTTTTACAGTTTAATTAAAAACAAAAATAAATAACGGAATAATTTTTTCATAAATTTTTTGTGAAAAATAGCCGATATGTCTGAATGTTACACATTTGTATTCTTGACATTGATTTCTCAGACAAATTATGAAGAAACAAGACACGGAACTAATTTTTTTAGAGTTCGCTCGAAAACACGTAAAGCACTTTTTCTTCTTGACTTAATATTTTCCAGTCAGAAAAATATAATATATTTATTTCTTGGCGATTATTCCTTTGGTCCTTCCAAATTAACATTGACAAGAAGCGCCAAATTTAATTCAGTTCAAAAACGTTATTTCCATTTTTATTACCTATTTCCACAACATATATGACTCGCTTTTATGTAATTTTCGATTGTTTTCTTGTTTCCGTAGGTTGCATTTCCGTATGTTGTAATTTCACAAGGAAGAAAATCATTCGAGTAAAATGGCATATATTCACGATCAGAAACTCGTGCTTTTGGTTCCGTTTTGACGATAAATGTTGTCTTGGCTTCTAAAATTAAAAGTGATAACAAAATTGAACAGGTTGAAGTACAGGAAAGCGTACGTATCTACGAATAGCGTTTCTACGAATTCGAGACATAATATTTTTAAGTCTGGTATTACCGAATGATAGTTTATATGAAAAAGTTGCCTGGCTACGATTTTTGAGACCCGTCGCAACCACATAATTCAATTTATTCATTTAATTCCATGATTGAAATTAACGATTTGGTGAAATATCATTTTCTTGACTCTTTGGAAATGTTCAAGTTTCGATTTTTTGAGGAAAAATCGTATAAAAGCAAAGATAATAAATTGAATTCAGTGATTGCATCAACTAACTTATGAAAGGCTACAGTTTACGACAGAGTTACAAAACACACTATTTTGAGACTGAGTCAAATAGTTAAATTAATAATGTGAGTAATAACGGGTTTATTGAAACCTTTGGTTGTAGAAATAGTTGTCGGTGGCAGAGTAGCGTCTATTGGCCATTTCCATGGACATTTTCCAGGTCTTACAAAAATATCATCGAATGAAATTTCAGATGTATAACTATACCCGCGATATGCCCTCAAAATGATTTGCGCAGTTTTGCCTTGAGGCCAATTATGCGGAGTTCGGATCACTGTTTGGTAATACTTCCAGTGCGTGTTGCTCAATGATTTTTTCGAAGATTTATAAAGCAAAGTTGTAAGCGATAATCCTCCCATAGACGGAATGGCTCAAATTGTTTAAATTTTGAAAAATATTGAATTTGTTAGATAGCTTAAAATGACAATACTTACTGAGAACAAATCTGACAGAAAGATTCGTCCGAATCGGACGACCTTTGCGATTTCGTTTTTCGATTCAAAAAACAATCTTTTAAGTTTTAAAAACCGAAAAAAAGTTTGTACTCAAGGATCGTGAATGACATAAATGATTGAAATCTCAGACCAAACTTAGTTCACTTGGTTTTGTGAACTTAGAAAAATACACATAGAAAATGAACTTTATAAAATACAAATGTACTTTTCTTTTCAATGAACACTTGGAAAAATCAGCAAGGGGTCATTTTTTCCAACATTATTAAATTTTACTCAAAATCTTTGAATAAAGTTCTAGAAATATCGAAAAAACAAATAAAACTTTAGTCAAATTCGAACATTCAGTTTTTAGTGTAAAAAAATTGGAAGATTTTATCAACTCAGCCGAAAAGTCGTGCAAAGTTTCACGTTTTTCTCGGAGATGTTGTAGGCCTCATAAGACGGAAAATTTTAAGGCAGAATTTCTTATCTTTATATGTAAGACTAATATCTTCACCGTTATTCTTGAAATCATGGTTACAGGCGAAAATCGTATATTTTAAATATTATCTAATCCAAAAATTTTGTTCGAAATGAGAACAATTATAATCCATATTTTTAAATACGATTTTTCGAATTTTTCATTTTTTTAGCGATTCTGAGTCCACGAGTTAAGTATTTATTGTTATTTGCGTGATATGTTTTTCAGAAGTATAAAAATTTAAACCGTATTTGTAAAAATTTCAAATCCAAACACACTGCTTCCCCAAGTCATAAACCATAAGCTCAAGCAAAACTCCTAAAAATAAAATTAAAGGTAAAAAAAGACAAAAAATCAAACTGATACCTCACTTGTCGATAAGTCAAATTCCGATGAGATGATTTCTGCCTTTGCTTGATTTTTCTTGAAATATGGAAACACGGGCATTACCAAATATTTTCCAGAAGGTCTGTTTGTAGTATGATCAATAAATGGGCCTGTAAGGTTTGACGGGCTCGACCCCTGGCGGACAATAAACTCGATTGCCTAAAAATTAGATTATCACAAAATGGAAGGCGCACCAAGGACAACTAAAATAGTTTTGTACACTCAGGATTCTCAAAAATGTTAAGATCGTTTTTTAGGTTGTTCAATTGTGATTTTGACTGGTAGAACTAGACAAGATAGCGACAAATGGTTTTTTGCATGTAATACCTTGGAAAAAATAAGACGCTTGAAAATTGTTTTGGCTTCCTAGGTTGATCACGTTACCGGAAATCAGTCATCGAAATTGATCAGAATTACCGAAAAAACGTTTTTTCGCGAATTACCGGTGAACTGGTAATAACCAGAATTTTTTTCACCTCTTAAAATTCGGTTCAGATGCAAAAAACCGTTTGTCGTTATCTAGTCGGGTTTTTGAAAAAAAATAATGTTTCTGTTTATCTTTAGACTCTAGACGTCATTTAACGAAACCAGCCATTAAACGAACCAGCTGATTCCAATATGGATACCCAGCCCTCAGAGTACAAATCCTAAATATTTGAAAATGCGAAATCTGAGCGTTTGATTGGTTGAACCTTTCTAAATCTGACCTGAAACGGGTTTTTTGATTGTGCTATATCTTGCGTTGTTTGTATCATTCAAATATTTAGGATTTGTACTCTGAGGGCGGGTAATCCATATTTATCCATAGCGCTGCATAAAAAACAATGATATTTAAAAAGCCTTCAAACTGTTCAACGTATGCATGTATTTTTTATACGGTTACAGAGTTTGTACAATTAAATTCTAGACATTGTTTCGCAAAATGCATTTTCAAGTTTTTGAATGATTTTTGAACGTTTCTGAGAGTATCTTGAATTCGGGAAGGCCCATTTCAGTAAATAATACTGAAATTTTAGCTTGATTTTAATAAAAATGCGCCCTCTTCCCGGATTTTAGGTATTCTCTTTAGGTATCTTTAAATTGCCAGTTAAGTTTTGCCTACTAATTTTTCAAGATTTCGCGGTGGAGTTTTCGGTTATTCTCAAATCATTCATAAAATAGCGAAATCCATTTTACACACTCTCAGAACTGATTTAAAAAATATCAGTTATTCAAAATATGGCCCATATCCTATTTTGAATAACTGAAATTTTATTTGAAAATCAGTTCTACAAGTGTGTTAAAAGAATTTCGCATCGGCCATATGGGCGAAATAGAAGTAAATGAACGTACCATATTTGCGTCATAATATTTATCGTTTGTTTGGTCTCTATTTTGCCATCCATAGCACCAACCATCTTCCCATGTACAGTAAAATCCAATCACAGCGTTATCTGTATCCGATTTTTTATAAATTTTCGAAATGCTACCCCTGATTTTCGTTAAAAAGCATAAAAATATAAGAATAATTTTATTCATTTAGCTTTGAAATATAGAATAAGTTATATCGAGCAAAAACTAAAATCAATCTATTTTGAATCACTATTTTATAAATAATATCTATATAAAACTTGAATCAAATATAACTTTTTTCAATTTAAAAATTATTATTTTCAAACGTGCAATCGGAATTTTTCATTTTTTTTATTTTACGAAAATATTTCACTTATCATAAATTCACTCAAGTTGACCACCAAAAAGACATTTTTCTGCAAAATGTTAAGATCCAACAATTTCAGATTTTACGTGAAATTTATCCTGATGAGGAAAATTAATTGTTAAGAAATTAAACTTCCAAAGCTCAACTTTGATTGGTTGAAATTTAAACGAATCTCAAAAATTGCTCAACTTTTTCACTTTGTTATTTCTGTTTATTCGTATTTTATAGATTTCAATATATTATTATTGATAAATTTTGTCCTTTCTCGGCATTTTAAAATTTTCAAGTTTCAAGAGAACAAAAAAAATGGTATTTATGGTGATTTGGCAAAACTTACTCATACAAATATATTAATTCGAAATTAATGACAAAAGCCCTACTCGAATAAAACAAAATAATTGATTCTGATTGGTTCAAATTTCGAAAAAAAATTACATTTCCTCATTTTTAACGACATGAAACACATGGAACCCTGCAAAAAGTAGTCTTTGATACAAAAATTAGCAGCTATAAATATCGGAAAAAGCTATCAATTATGGGGCCTCCTGGCACATATTAGCTAGTTTTTTAGACGAAATTTTGATATAATTCGGTTTCAGTCTCTTTTTTTAAGTGCCTCACATCATTGAGATAGTTAGGAACTGGTACATACGATCTGTCTAAAATTTTGGGTCATTATTGTAAAAAACTAACCTTTCAAAGTAAGTTTCCTCATGTCAAAAACTAAGAGGAAGTTTACATGTTCAACAAAAATACTGAAAATAAATCAACTAAACAAGAAAAAAAATATAACTTTTGATGGCGAATTGCGCTACATAGCCGGTTTTTTCGATTTCCGATTATTTACCGGGAATTTTCGATGTTTTTTTCGCGGTAATTTTTGATATTGTCTGAAAAAACTGGAAATCGAAAAAACTAGCTCTGTTACACCACGCATCATAAAAAAATAAATCATGACCTATAATTTAAAAAGATCGTATGTACCAGTTCTGAAGTATCTATCAGAAAAATATGAGGTATCTAAAAAATAAACAGAATTTTTGAAAACGACTTATCCGATTGACTTTTTAGATGACTCAAACTGAGCACAACTATCGAGTCAATAATAAGATGAGAAAAAATTGGTCCGAATCCGACTATTTTTCTGAGATTATTGAAATTGTTTAATTATCAGTTTTTGTTAATAAAAATAGAAAAAAGGTCTGATTTGAATGATTTTATTGAAATATATTGTGCTCAGTTTGAGTTATTTACAAACTAAATCGGATAGGTCGTTTTCAAAAGCCGAATTATATACAAATTTTAGTTAAAAAATAACTATTATATGCCAAGAGGCCCCGTAATCGATATATTTACATCTAACAATCAGATTCTGATTGTTATTTTTGTGTGAAATTTGAATGTCAGTGATCTCATTTGGATTAACAAAACGGTCGAACATGCTGGACAGTTTATTTGTCAGTACGGATCTTACAGACCTGGTCTGTATTAATTTTCAATTTTAATCGTTCATAATAGTGACATTAAACTTAGCGTCTCTTAATTTTTATATAAGCTCCACAGTTTTCGTTTCATCAAGAAACAAACAATTTTGATGAAAGAGTTAAATTTATAAGAAGAGTCATTTATATTCATACTTTAGACCCTTTGGCAATGTCGCGGAAACTTGGGACTGAGTAAAAAAATAGGCTTCTAGCGGGAAAATTAAACATCAATAAAAATTGTTTTTAAAATACTATTTCAGAAATGAAATTTTTCTTAAAAGTTAAACTAAGAGAAAATTAAAATAAAAATGTAAGTTTTGCAAAAATTATATAATTTAGGTGAAATTGAAACATTTGTGTAAAGCGAAAAAGACTTAGTTTTTATTCTTGAAGTGGAAAGCTCTTAACTTTTCTCTAAATTTTGACATCGAATTTGAACCATTTTCCATTTATTAATTAAAAATTTAAGATTGCAGAAATAAAATCTGCCAAGCATCTGAAGAGCATTCAAAAGTGGATAAAGTCCGTGTCGAAAATGTCGTCGCAGTACCTCAGTCTGGTAAAAAAACAGGTATTTTCTTAAATTGAGATTATCGCAGCAAAAATTTATTTCATCAAAAATTAATATTTTTCAAAAGGGTCCAGCAAGCAAACCAAATATTGTGAAGAAAAAAGACTATGTTATTTTGCGACACAAAGTAGCTCATGGAAATAAAGAAAATATAACAGTTGAAAGTTCTACTGATGAAGATTTAGACGAACCCGTTTTATCAGAGAAAAAGAACATTTTTTCGAGAGTCCAAAATTTATTTAAAACAAATGAAGCAAAAAAGAACATAGAATTAAAAAATAAAAGAAAACCGAGGCCAGTGCCAAGAAAATCACAAACACAAGGTTAGTCATGACATAAAAAATTGCAAAATTTAATAAAAACATACAGGCGATATAATTATGATTTTTCTTTATAAAAAAACTACGCTTATTGTTGTTAATAAATTGATCGAAGATCTCGATTTTAACTCGGGTAGAACCGCCGTTTAAGAGAGCCCAGGCAACTTCTGATACCTGAGCATTAATGTCCAATTATTTAAAGTTATCATAGAGAAACCTACCCAATTTAGCCTTCGATGTTAAAATTAACACAACTATCTCGGTAATGAATCAAAAACTTGGTTTCTAATTGTGAGTATAAATGCACTTAATTTCACTTTTGAACCATCAGTAAAAAATTTGAAACTAAGGAATTTGACAAGTCAAATATAGTTGCAGAGAATATTTTTTGATCATTTTAACTCCCGTAGTGTCTTTTGCGCCATCGAATGGCGCAATGGCCTTTAATCGCAAATTTAGGACCTTAACTCATGTATGAATGAAAATTTACGAAGTGATCGATCACTATTTGATAATTGACGTTTGTGCGGTTTTTTTGAAATTTTTTACTGTATTACAGTACTTATTTTTTGCAAAAAAAATTTAAATCATCAAAAAAAGCCTATGAAGCGGGACCAAAAACAAATTCTAAGACTTTTTTCCCATTACACCATAGCCCAAAGTGATCACGTGACCGTATATTCAAGGAATAAGGTTGGCCAAAATAGTACTGTTTTTTCAAAAATTACTTTAATCAATTTTTGAAAGAAGTGAAGTTGGTTCTTTAGAAGTTTTTAAGACTTTTTTCCTGTTACACTAAAGTCCAAAAACGATCACGTGACCTTCAAATTAGGAAATAAGGTTTTGAGTCAAGTAAACAAATAGTGATCAAATTACGCCGAAAAATTTTTGGGCCAATTAACACATAATTCAAGACTTTTGAACATAATAATGTTCTCCAAAAACGTCACGTGATCTTATTTTTTGAGAAATAAGAATTAATTTATGACATATTCCAAACCTTATTTTTGGCTTATTTCCTCACGTGATTTCATTCGGACTTTGGCGTAATGTGAAAAAAGTCTTAAAAACGTTTAAAGTTGACCTGGAATTTTTTTTGACGTAATTTGAGTACTTTTCCAAATTACTGTAATATGCCTTTCTTTCAAAATTACTCAAATCACGTGGAAGACCCTTAAAGAATCGTCACGAATTTCTAGACTTTTTATTGCATTTTAAATTGGCCTCCGGCTTAAATAGAGCATTTCTAGAAGTCCAAACTTCCGGAAAACTGATCACATAGTAATGCGTAGGCGAAAGAAAGAAGAGAGATTGATAAATTTTTTCATGCGCGAGATAATCATTGATTTAAAGAATATTATTTTACATGAGAATGGTGATGAAAACATTCCATTTTTTTTGCAGATGCAATACCCAAATTAGTGGCGGTTTAATATTTGAAATATGAAAATGTCAAATTAACCCTAAATTCGGGTTATTTATGCACTTGTTTCTGAGAATCGGGCAAAAATGAGAGAGTTTTTAATTTTCTTATTCACATTTGATAACTTTTTATAAACTTTTTTAACAAATTGTTTCTATAGGACTTAGAAAATTCTTTGAATAATATGATCATCATTGAAAAAATATATGTTGATAATGAATGTTCGGTTATAAGCTCAATTCAAGCGCTGCGCCATCGATGGCGCAAAGACACTACGGGTCCAGAGATTGTCGGCCACTACGGGAGTTAAGTTTTCAGATTTTATTTTGTTTATCAAAAATTTTTCGATCAAATTTTCGAAATTTTGAAAAGATAGCTAAACCGAATTCTCGCGAAGCCGTGTGACGACCCAAAGTGCTGATTTTGTGGCAAGTGAATCAGGGTGTTAATTATCAATTAGAGTCAACGATCATGTGGTCGACCTCAAATAACCGGTCAAAGTTGATGGTCATCATACGGACTCTCGAGTACTCGGAAAGGAATCTGCAGGGTTAACTTTTTGATGAACGTAATAGCAACTTTGAGTCATTTTCATACTGAAAGGTCGCTAGAGAGCAAAAGCCGGTCAAACCTTAATTCTCATTTATACGGTCACGTGATTTTATTTCGACTAAACCGTAATGTAAAAATACTTATTCTTGTCTCTTAATTATACTCACATGTGTTCTTAAGCGATTTTAGATTTTTTTCGCAAATATAAGTACTGTAATTAAGTTCTGTAATTAAGTACTGTTAATTAAGTACTGTAATTCCCAAAAAACGCACAGAGAAAGAAAAAACATTCAGAACTAAGATTAGAAACTGATCGATAAACAAAAGTTTTGGCAAGTAAACGATTATAAAAACTAAAATTTTTTTTTAAATGCTTGATGATGCGACTAGCGAAACGTTGCAAATAAAATAAAAATTATTACAAAAATATTATAAAAACAATATTATGAACTTACCCGTTCGAAGTGCGTTTCGAGCGTTCGTAGCAAATATTGTGCTATTCAGTCATTATATTCTTGTGTTATAAATTTGAAATGAGTTTAAATGAGATCAGGACTTGATCATTCAGAATAATTTTCGATGAAATCATATAATATAATAATTTTAATTCAAAAAACCCAAAAAATAATTTCAATTTTTAACATTTTATCTGCAATTTTAAGATGACCTTTAAGTGATTTTACGGTTTCTATTTGTGTAAACTTATTCATTTGAACTACCGTTGTTTCTGGATCAACATGAGATTTGATCCCGATTTGGACCACTGGTTGTATCAGCACAATATTAAAGAGTTCAAAACTTAAAAATTCTTGCCGATCCCGGACCTAAATTTGCCGATCCCGGACCTAAATTTGCCGATCCCTGACCTAAATGTCTTTTTATACAGTTGTGGTCAAGTTTAGGGTTGTTGGTTTTTTCAATGTCTAACTTTTGCTATAAAAAGTGTCTTGCCGGAAATCAGCAGTAAAAATAAATTTTTCACGAAAAATTTCATTATTTGATCATTTTTCTGTTTTAACATTTAAACCGGTTGTTTCATTAAAATAAAATAAAATTTGTAATTATACGGCATTTATTTTTTATTATATTCGTTCATCAAACACCCCTATAGCAATTCATTTGGCTTATTTGTTTTTGACAAAGCAAAGACATAATTTGGTCAACGAGATTAATATTGTAAGAAACATTTTTTCTAAAAATATCTTTCATAAATGTATACTTAAAAATGAATATTTATATTTTTTATATCGAAAATTCTAAATAAATGACTCAAATTTGAAATAAAGACATCTTTTTTCTTCACTTGCGGTTGCATGCCATTTGAGAAATAAAGTGGTTTGTTTCTTGTGGAACCTTGACAATTCTTCAACGTAATTATGCGCTGACAAATGAATCAGGTCGACTTAATTCCAACTTTTTTCAGCCAATCGACGCCGCTTTTTATCAAACATTTTTTGTTTTTGCCGATATCTTTACCGGTGCGCCAAACATATATTTCAAGCTATCATTTAGTTTAACATGCTACATTCATGTTTTTTCAACGTAAAATGATCTAAAAATTTTACTAGCAATTACGAGAAAAAAAACATTTGATTTAAGAAAAAGAACCGGTGGCTGGAGAAAGTGAAGAAGAAAGTTTATTCAGAATGTATTTACCGAGAAAGCCTGGAGCATTTTTCAAAGTGGTTATAGTGGCCTCTATGGTTTTAATGCTACTAATAATTTATGGAAATTCAGACGGTAAGTTTTGCTTTTGTCATGAATTAAATAAGATAATATCAAAAAAAAGAATAAAAAATGATTTTTTATCAATAAAGATGCTAACGCGCAACGTAGTTTCATAAAATATAATAAATTTTATAAATAAAATTTGAAACTTTTAGTGAGCCTTGAAAAGTAGGTTTCTGAAAAATTTGACTTAGAAAACATCTATAATGTGTAGCGTTACTTTTCAAAAATTATTTGCGATAAAAACAAAGGGGAATGTTTTGTTATATTCTTCAAAAATAAGTTTTTACTACATAATTTAAGTCAAAATCAAAGATTTTTTTTGAAAACAAACTTTGATTTATCCGATTATTTGAAGTTTTGTACAAAAATACTTGACATTGATTTAACTTTATGTTCACTGTCCATACCGAGTAAGTTTCGATCGGCGTCGATACCTGAGGTGATTTGAAAACATGCCACTATACAATAAACTAAAATGAGGCCTTAAATCATTAAAGGTCTCAACAAATCCCTGTTTTGTCTCGACACTACTTAAAACTTATGTGATGACAATCCATAACATATCAGCTCCATGAAAATAATTTTTTTATGATAATAATTGGTCGATCTAGTTCGTTTTCTTGAAAAACTACCGAGTACAACTTTAAATTTTTGCACCTCAATAATTGTCTAAATCACTTGATGCAAAGCTGCTTTCACCTCGTAAGTAAAAGGTGGGAAAATTAAATGTCAAATCCGTTTCCTTTTTCCAGACTAACATTTTTCAGACTTTATTTCCCAGACTTCAAGTAAATTTAATAAATTAATAATAATTAATATAATTTTCTCGTTTAAGATTCTCTTCAACTTCATAATTTTTCAATTTCACCGAGTTTGCCCAATATATTCGATGCTGCAGTGCTAATGAGATCAAAACCCGCCAGAATTGTTGATCTTATGGGCGATAATGAAAACGTTTTAATTCGAGAAAATATTACAAGCATTTTGGAACATCGTGTTTTCTTCAGGTTAATTTGAATTGTTTTAAATAAGTTATACACAGTTTTTCTAACATAAAATTTTGGATGATTCGGTATTTTTGGACCATTGAGCACTAAAATATTCATGTTTGAATAAATATTGTTTCTTTAAAAGCAACTTTCAGAATCAAAACAATTGTAGAATAAATTATGTCGAAAATCAAGCAAAAAAATGAAATAAATGTTTTTGCTACGAGCGTGCAAAAAACACTGATTTCGCTAGTTAAGCGCGCCTTATTCGATTGTTAATAATCAGTTGTTTGTTAGCACAGAACTAAAAAAAATTTGATCAGAGTCTGATCATCAGACAATCTTTTTTTTAAATTTCTACAAAATTTAATAAAGTGTTAAAGGGGGTGGCATAAGTCCAGCAGATTTGTACATTTTTTCAGAGCAATATTTGAAACAAAAAAAATATGTAGAAATTTTTTTCTTTTTTTATCTTCAATAAAAGTGTTCATTCTTACAAACGTTTGCATTTTTATTTTCTTAACATAACTAAGTATTATAAACAAAGTTTCGCAGGATGCATTATCAAATAACTAAGTATAGTTAAAAATATAAAAAACCACTGTTCACTGTACATTCATTTCCAACTTAACCCGACTATAAAATTTTTTTTCGACGATAGTAATAAACTTCATTAAATTTCTTTAATATCAAAGTTATTTTTCCATGAAAAAAGGGTAAAGATTGGCAAAAAGTAGAGAAAAAACAACTTTTTTTAAGATAAAAATTGACCTTAAATTGCGTTTTGATATTAAAAAATGTCCTGACTATCAAAAGTAATGACGCCTACTACACCCACAATTTGATTGAAAATTTTCACAATCATAAAATTTATAAAAATTTAGTGCCGAATGGCACTTATCGAGTGTACAGTCAAGTGTTATGAATTTCATCAACAGTTTCAAAATGATAAACGCGCGACCTACCGATTAGTTGACATACGGCAATTAAATAGATACCAGAACATTTGATATGTGATTCTCCCTGACTTTTTTATGGAAAGTTCAAAAGCCACCAATAAAAAAGTTTGGACTTGTTTGGGGGAAAATTTTTATAATTTCTCTTAAAAAGTCTATAAAAAATGAAAAATAAAAATTTTATGATTTTTCAAACAGCGGTCAGAAAATATGAAAATAGGAATCTATGAAAAAAGTTAAAGTGGCTATTTTTTGGTTTGTACCTACAGATTTCAGTAATTAAAACAAACAAAATTTTGGACAAAAAATGCGGAACATTTTCATATTGCTTTGATATTCTTTCAAATTTTTACGATTTCAAAGATGAAAACTCGAACTCAAATCTTTCCTCAAATGGATAAAAATGATTTAATGAAGCTGAAACATATTTAAATCGGTTTAGCTTACTATAAGCATGAAAAAATATTCTTACTTACTATTTTCGTAAGTTATATTGACTCAAGGATGCCGAGTTTATGCCACCCCCTTAATGCAATTTTAATGCAATCTTAAAATTTAGAGAAGCTGTTCCTCGATCGAATATAACAAGTAACGATTTCACTATTGTGCTATTACATGACAAACATACCGAATCTGGCGGAGGCACTGGTTGCTGCTCAGGGTTATGGGTTAGTAAATCGTCATTTTAATCAGTATAGCAAAAAATTCGGAAATTTTCGATAGGCCATTTTAAACTGATCATTACTCAGTTTTCAACTTATCATAATAATTTCCAAATAATAAAAAAATAGGAAATTATTCCCAGTTTTGCATAAAAGTTATTCTGTGATGATAAGCCTCAATTGAATAATTAAAGCTTAACTTCGAAATAAATATTATTATGAGTTATATATTATATATTCATTATATGATAAATTCATTATATATTCATATATGATAAAAATAAATTTTCGTAAGCCCACACTATTTCTGCACAAATCTGTAAACTCTAGACTCTGTATCTTTACAGTTATCGAAACTTTTGATTTGTAAAAACTGTAGCCTGAAGATCGTAAGCGAAATGTTGCAGATAATAAATATTAAAAATTTTTAAACATGGTCACCAGAGATAACCAAGAGAAAGACCAACTCAATAATACGTTCATTCGTTCCGTCACCTGTATCGTACAGCGATCCCACCTGGAGTTACCAGGCACGTGCCTAAAGAAAAACTTGTACCCAAATTCTGCCAGATAAGTTATAGTGTGATTCAACAGAACAAACTAACAGTAGCTGATATAAAGAAACTTCAAAGTAGAAAACTACAGTCAGCCCAGTCTGAAAATGAAAAATAAAACCAAAAGTATAACTTCGAATATGAAAAAAATTTAAAATCCCTTTATTTGATTTCTCCTTATATTTCCTATTAATAATAGGCTATTATAACCAGGGAAGGGCATCCGAGCAGATTTTAGGGCATCCGAGCAGATATTTTAGCTCGGACGCCCATCCCTGATTATAAAAACCTTATATACAATTTACAAAACTCAGTTTACAGATCAGAAAAATGTCTAGACAAAAATAGAGATCTCAAGCTTTGGTTAACCAATCTCAGGCTTAAAACTTTTTACCCAACTAATAAAGCCAGAATAGATATCCGAAACATTAGATCCTATATACAACTTTGTGGGAAAACCTCACAAATTGCTCAACTAGAGACCCTAAAATTTCGGCATTTTTAAAATTTAAAAAAATAATTTCCAGAACTTGTTCTACTTTCAATAGATAAGTCTCATGATTATCAATTTTTTAAAAAATCTAAATATTATGAAAAACTTGAAGCACTTTTCAGTAACTCAGATTTTGAAAAAATAGAAGATTTTAATCTAGAAGACAAACGGAAATCATATACGTAGAGCTGCTTTACTAGAGCACTTTTAAACGACACCATCTTAGGATGCATAGGTCAAAATATTAAATGGCTAGTAGAACTTAAAAACTCCATAGCCTACGTTTACGGTAAAGTTAAATACCATGAGGAAGGGGCCCGTTACGTCCAATCGGAACAGGGTACAGCCACCTTGTGGATGGCGCAGAACATTATCTGAAAAATATTTTAGAGCCCCACTTAAATAAATGTACCTTTTTAATAGACAGCCAAAAGGCGTTCAAAAATAAATTTTTGACTGAAAAAAATTAAATTTGACTCTAATCTTATTTTTATCCATCAAAGGAATTTTGATGTTTCCTATTCACCCTCAAAAAAAGCACCGTGCCCAGTATATGTTAAAAAACTTCGAGAATTTGAAGATCTTCACTGTTTTCCTAAATCTACTCTAACTTTCAAGAAAAAACTACGAGATAAATGTTTTATGGACCACTTCGAAATACTTCGGAAAAAATTCCGCAGTTATTCTGACCTCCAAAAAGCAGAGGCATTCTACATCAGAATATTTAAACCATGTTTAAACGAACAGAAAAAACACGGAAGTTTTTCACTATTTTGATTAGGGCCAGAAAAATTAATTTTCTTAAGCCCACACTATTTATGCACAAATCTGTAAACTCTAGACTCTGTATCTTTACATTTATCAAAACTTTTGATTTGTAAAAAAAGCAAGGATTGTGTCACACAATTTGTGTGCACCAATTTTTTTTTTGCTCGCCTACTAACTACTACTGTAGCCTGAAGATGCGTAAGCGAAACGTCGCAGATAATAAATATTCAATATGAGTCATATTATATGACATTTCATATTTAAAAACGCGTGCGAGTGTCAATAAATAGAGATGAATTTTGTCAAAAGACAACAGTACTTATTTGAAAAACTTTACAAATCAAATTACTATTGTTGAGTTTCTTATGCAAATACTTAATATTTAAT
Organism: Oikopleura vanhoeffeni; assembly: GCA_004367855.1. Taxonomy (NCBI): domain Eukaryota; kingdom Metazoa; phylum Chordata; class Appendicularia; order Copelata; family Oikopleuridae; genus Oikopleura; species Oikopleura vanhoeffeni. The sequence continues at coordinate 377,403 of SCLH01000146.1, forward strand.
ACCGTGGTGTTTTTTAAAGCGTATTTCGTATATATTTTTCAAACTGAGCCGTTGTAGATGATGTTGGAGAAAATCGAACCATTTTTTCACCAATGAGAGCACACCTCAAGTGCGTGAAGTTTCATCATAAAATTGAATAATTTAAATAAAATTTAATCGAATTTGCAAAAAACGCGCCGAACGTTGTTATTGATTTTTTTCAAAAAATGTTCACCATTTGGTAGATTGGGTAGATTTTGGTTATCAAAAACACGAAATTTCTTATCAAAATAGGTACTCCATAAAAAGTTTCTATGAATCTCAATTTGAGACCCAAATTTTGTTGCTCCGTTTGAGATGCTCAAAAACAGCGCTACCAAGTAATTGCACCAAAAATTATTTCCCGCAAAAATTTTCCGCGTCAAAAAACTAGCATAGGTCTTTTATTTTCAGATTTATATCCATTATTATCCCCGGTTAACACTAAAAACTTATTCCCTATTCTTTTAACAGGCAAATAAGTTTCGAGTGTTACCCGGGGATAATAATGGATATAACCCTTTATCAGGTAAGTGATTTTTTGAGCGTTTGTTCCATTAATTAGAATTAATAAAAAAAACTTCGCCGTAATAATATCTAAGAAATTATAAAAAAATTACGATTATTATTTTTAAGTTATGGCTTGGTACACTACATCGCCTTGGTAAAGAAGGTTTCCACGTTATTGCGATTGACTTACCTGGGTATGGGTTCAGCGAAGGAATTCAATTGGATATTCGAGAATCTGCGCCATTTATGAAGGAATTGATTCAATTATTCAAGCTAGAATCAATTATACTTGTTTCACCTTCAAGTTCGATCAAGGTATGTTTACTTTGATTTTGGTTTTTAACAAAATGAAATTAATTTGTTATCTATGAGAAATTTTGTTAGCTTTTCAGTAAAAATTGAAAGATAATTCCAGCTAAAATTCAATTTATTACTACTCCCAAATGTATTCTTTTCTATATATTTTTAAAGTTCATGGTCTTATTTTTTTGTTTATGAAAAGTTAAATATCCATAATGATATTCAAATCGTAATGTTGATAAATAGAGTTTTTTATATCCCCCTTTCACACTATGCGGATTCCCGGGGCTACCCAATTGCCAAGGATTTTTTTGAGACGACAGCATTTTACACTACGCGCACTTACATTACGGAAGATTTTGGCCCTGTGAAGTAAACGTAGCGTGTTATCTAGTAATGGGGCCCAAATCTTCCGCATAGTGTGAAAAGAGGATATGAAAACCATAAATTTAAATCTCTCATGATCAAAGTAATTTTCATTAAAACGTTTGTCATCGTAAAATGATAGTGTTGTGAGCCTCACAATGTAAGGTTTAAATCATGTTCACCGCACCTCAGACAAAACATGTTTTTTTAATTGGTGGATAGCAAATTATGCAAATTGAAAGAAAAAGAAGCAAAAACGTTACATGCTGTAATTTACTTTTGAATTTTTTTCAAAATACATGTACTTTCATCGGAATCAAGGCGACATCCTTTTTTGTCTTTTTAATTTTAGTTGAATTATTCCTCCAAGTGCCAGAGGCGAATAATTACTTCGATAAAAGTACTTCGATATAAAAGTTTTTCATCTACGTTTTTCATCTACAAAAAAAACCAGTACAAAAAAAGTCTCATTTGAAAATTGCAAATTCTAGATCTCCAAAAATGAAAATAAATCGAAACTAGTACAAAAATGTGGTATTATTACTAATAATTTATTAGGAATAAAATATAACAATACAAAATGGGAATTCAATTAATGATATAAAATTTATGAACAAACATCATCTGTACTGAGTAAATTTTAGATTTTTCGACGTATTAATATTTACCCCCATCTATAGTACAGATTCTGTACGATATAAAAGTTAAAAGCAGAAACAAAAAATTAACAATCAAAAAACATGTTCTAGAAAAAAGGTTAAAATCATGTCTTTTTAACATAAAATGTATGACATAAAACCCTCGTAATAATGAATAACTATCAATACAAATTAAGGTTTCTTTGCCGTTTGCCTCTTCGAACCCTGAGTATTTAGATGGCCTGGTGATTCCGTCGTCTCTGACGACTCAGAAATACACAAACGATGCGAACATGGCTCAAATGGAGATTCCAACACTGATTACGTTCGGAGCAGACGACAAAAACGCAAAAGGCGATTATGAAAAAGTTTTGTCAAAAATTCCAAATCATAAATTAATCGAAATTGCAGCACGAACTGTAGATGATGGGGTTTCTCTGGTCTACCTCGATGACCCTAGTCATTTTCATGATCATATTGTAGAATTTGCCAAATCACTTAGTAAAAGAAAAAAATAGAATCATCTACGAAGACCTTTTCTCAAACACTGCCTTTATTTATACTTTATAGTCCGTGAATATTTTGTAAAGTGCTCATAATCATTTAATAAAACAATTATATATGTTTTTAAACAAATTCAGCTTTAAATATTAAATCGGAAAATTTTCGACTTGATTTCAGATTTTACCTGGTAAAGCATTGCTTGTGTAAAAAAATCATAAAACCCTCAAAATAAAAAGTAGTTTGATTCCAATTTTAAGCAATGTGACTTTTTTTGTAAATTTCAAAGCTATCTCAAGGCTATCTCCATATACACTGGGTGCCCTTATCCGGACACCTCAGCTCGGCCAAAAATCGTTCGGAAAAGGGTACAATGTACGGATATGGGTACAGGTTTACATAGGCGTTTAGGCTTACAACTTATAAGTTATAAGCGTTTTCATCTCGACCAAAAATCGTACGGATAAGGGTACACCAACTTTGAGGAAACCCCTTGTAATGGAAACCCATTACTCTGTGATTAAAACCCATCACCCTTTAACTCGTATACTTTAGAAGTCGGTCTGTACCCAGACTTGATTTTGGCCATCTAGCTACCATTCTAATGATCGAGCCATATCCCTTTATCACCTTTTGGTTAGAATGCGTAGCCACTACTCCTTTTAACGTGTGATTTTAACGTTGTGGCTACGCATTCTAACCAAAAAGTGATAAAGGGATATCCCTTTAACACCTTTTTGTCAATCTGAGAGGTGCGGGCTGAAAAGCGGCTTCATGAGTGGCTAGGAGGGGTCTTAGGAGTGTTAGGATTGGCTCCCTCAGCCCGCAGTTCTCAGATTAACCAAAAGGTGTTAAAAGGATATAAGCAAAGTTTCATTATCAACATATAATTTTTATTATCTATAAATACAATTCAGCCAATTTGCTATACAATCAAAATAACAAAAAAAAAAGTTTTAAACGCATAAAAAAACATTTAATGGGCATAGGAAAATAAAAAGTTGCGAAAATTACCTCCAGTTACACAGAAAAGTGCTATAATAATATGAATTTAAACGTTTATTTATATTTTAAACTACGTTACATTAAATTTCGAATGATTATCCCCCTGTTTAAAAATAATTATATGTTTTTTCACAAAAATCTCTAGTAAAATGACTCTTAAATTGTTGTGAAATATTTTATTTCTCGTTCAAGGTCAAGTTCATTGTATGAACTTGAAAGTACCACCAAAATAATCGGAAGGGTCGACTTTATCTTAAAAATATTAGCAACTATGGGTCTATTATGTACTCAAAGGTCACTAGAGAGCAAAAATGGTCACATTTCACAGGAGGATTTTTGCTCTCTGGCGCTCTTTCAGTACATAGTTGACCCAAAGTTGCTAATATTATTATCAAAAAATCGATCCTATCGATTCTTTTGAGAGTACTTAAAAGTCTCTAAGATGAACTTTGAAATTGACGATGATTTGATATACGATACACCATATACGGTAATTTGCAAAAGTACCCAAATTACGTCAAAAACATTTGTTGATGAACTTCAAACGTTTTTAAGACTTTTTTCTCATTACACGAAAATCCTAATAAAATCACGTGACAAAATAATCCAAAAATTATGTTTGGAATATCAATTACGGGGCCCTGCGGTAACTTTTTCAGCCAATTTTTGTATTTAATTCGGCGTTTGAAAAGGACTTAACCGATTAAGTTGTTGAATAGCTCAAACTGAGCACAAATATCTGAAGAAAAATAAATTGAAACAAAATAGTTCGAATCAGCCATTGTTTCCAATTTTTTAACTAAAACTTACAATTAAACATTTCAGTAATCTCGGAAAAAATAAAAAAACGGGTCCGATTCTGACCAATTTACTATATTGTATATTGACTAGATATTTGAGCTCAGTTTGAGCTATCAAAAAACTTAATCGATGAGTCGTTTTCAAAAGCCGAATCAATAAAAATTTGGCTGAAAAAGTGGCAAAAAGTGACCGCAGGGCCCCGTATAGATATGTCATATATTTATTCTCATTTCTTGAAAAATAAGATCAACGTCACCTTTTTGGAAAATATCATTACGCTCAAAACTCTTAAATAAGGTGTTTATTTGCCCACAAATTTTTTCGGCATAATTTAAGTATATTTGTTTACTTGAACCAAAACCTTATTCTTAATTTGAAGGTCACGTGATCGTTTTTGGACTTTGATGTAATGAAAAAAAATTAAAAACTTCCCAAGAACATCTAACTTTTTTCAAAAAATGTTTAAGCAATTTTTGAAAAAAACAATACTATTTTGGACACCTTATTCCTTGATATACGGTCACGTGATCATTATTGCTATGGTGTAATTGAAAATAAAACTAAATTTTTTTTCTGATAACGAGCAATGGTTTAATTTGGTATTAAAGAAATTGCAAAAAAATAACAACTGTAATACAGTATAAACTTTAAAAAAAAACGCACAAACGTCATGACGCGTCATCTTGTTTTAAAGTTAATTGATAACTTTATAATTGATCATCTCATGGTTGATTAAGCGCCGTATAATGCGATTAAATGGTGAATGCTAGCTGGATGGCCGAAATCAAGTCTACGAGTTAATGAAAACCCATCACCATTTGTGCAAACCATTTTTGAAAAACAAGGAATTACCATTTTTGGAAACCATTTTTGAAAAACAAGTCATTTTTGAAAAACAAGTCATTTTTGAGAAAAAAAACTTTTTTTTTGATACTTAATTTGCTCAAAAATATTCCATAAAATTCCAAATTTTTGGCTGAAACCAACTTTTAAAATTTTGAGCAAATTCACCCTGTGATGAAAACCCATTACTCAGTAATGAAAACCTACCACCCTTTTATGAAGACGCATTACTATTTTGGAAACAATTTTTTTTTGCAAAAGTGGGTTTCCTCAAATGGTTAGTTGGTGTTAAATGAACCCCTATAACTTATGAAGGTTGGGGGAGCCAATCCTAACACTCCTGAGACCCCTTCTAGCCACTCATGAGGCCGCTTTCTCTTCATTTCAGCCTACATCTAGCAAATCACCCAAAAGGTGTTAAAGGGATATGGTCCAGGACCTAACATTATTAAATAATATGCCCTTTGATATCCTTAATCCAACCGAAGTCCATGGTGAAAACGTTTCTGACCTCAAAGCTGGAGTTCGAATCCCAGTGGACCCCACTCATTTTGTTTAAGTGAATGTGTAGGGAATACTAATAGAGACGAGTCGTGCGATTGGATGGGTCTACTGTGATTCGAATTCCAGTTCTGAGGTCAAAAACGTTTTCACCGTGGACTTCGGTTGGATAAAGGATATGTAGCATATCATAAGGACCTGATAATGAGTTTTGTTTTCTTAAAATTTAATATGTTAACTTTTAATATTCTGAAGTTATGAAATGAGTCTCATTTAATGAGAGTCACCTAAGGATAAATAAGTGGTTTGACGTGATTTTTTTCAATTTTTAAAATTAACTCAAACTGAAAAAAAGTACAAGAAGTATGCAAAGACTCGTTATTATGCAAAAACTAGTAATTTTTAATAAATTTATCATTATTTTGATTACAAATTTATTTCAATATTACACGAATATTTTTCTAAATGGCTCAAAATATAAGTAGAGTGCTTATAACAAATAAATGAAACAATTATATCTCTTTATTTTAAGTTTGATAGAAAGAAACTCAAGAATGTTTAACAGAGGAGAAAATTTGCTAAATTTAGGATTAAAAATTTCACAAAATACATTTTAAACAGGTAAATTTAGCCAGAAAAACATATATTTTAACAACAATAAATACTTTCGATCAATAATTCAAAACCAGCAAGTTTTCACCATAAAAAAAAAGATTAATTATTTCATGCACGTGATAGGTAATATTTTCTAGGAAATTGAAGATTTTTTATTGTTATTGAAGACCCATCATGTCGTTGAGAGTTTTGTCTAATTTTTCGGAAATTCCTCGATAATTGAGCTTTTCGTTATATAAAGTATTGATGAGATCATCAATTGTAGATTCTAATTTATCAACAGATCTTTCAGAAAATTCAGCTCGAGTATCAGAAAGTTTGAATTCTTCTTGGAGAGCTTTGACTTGATTTTCGAATTTGTCCTCTTTATCAGAATTATCGGCGACGATAGTTTCCATTTCGCGGGTTTTTTCTTGATTTCCTCTCAATTCATCCTCGATTTGTCGAGATTTTGCTAAAAATTTATTTTATTTAAAAAAAATTATTGAGATGATAATTTATTGATGAGCTATCGATGAGTTATTGAGTGTGACTGTATCGTCATTAAAATGAACAAAACATTTTGTGTAATATTAAGCCAACCGGTGAGCTTAATTACATTGACCTACCATTTGTGGAAATCCACTTTTTGCAAATAATGGTTTCCTGATATAGTTTCCAGAAATGGTTTCCAGAAATGGTGATAAGTTTCCATTAAAAGGTAATTTTGCTTAAAATTTGAAAACTTGTTTTTGATCAACAGTTTGGAATATTTTTTAGAAAAATTTTGGAGTTTTTTTTCAAATTACATGTGCAGGGAACAATCATATGCAGTCGAAACCCCCCCAAAATTTTTGGAATATTTTTGAGCAAAATAAGCATCAAAAACAGAATTTCTTTTTCTTAAACATGCCTGGTTTGTCATAAATGGTTTCAACAAATGAAAATTACTTGTTTTTCAAAAACGGTTTCCACAAATGGTAATGAGTTTCTATTAAAGGGTCATGGGTTCCGTAACATAGTAATGGGTTTTCATAACAAGGGGCTTCCACGAATGGTTAGTCAGTGTATAAAAGTTATCTTCTCTATTTTTGAGTTTTTGTTTTGCTTTTCTCCTCAAAGGATATCTCAGAAATATAATTGTCTTAGATTTTTGTTTAACTATCAATGATAGTCTATCATGTCGAAAATCATCAGAAAGTAAAAAAGGTGGGGGAGACTTTTTTATTTTAACATATTATCTCGTCAAAGTTCCTTATTTGTCAGATATTTTTCAGAAATATCAATTCCTTAGTTTTAAGATTAAGGTTGTATGAAATCTTGCCTTGTGCACAACGTACAAAACTTATTTTAGAAAAATATGATTAAAGTGACTATCAGTCAGTGATTATAGGGTTTTGTTCTACAGTATAAGCTTGAAGTGTGATTTTTTTTGTACACGCAATCTTCAAAAGGTTAGCATCAGGGTTCAGTAAAATTGTGTTCACGGAAGAAAATCTGAAGAAGCCTATTATTATTACCTCAAGCCTCATTTTTCTCTTGACACACAGTTTCTCATGCGCTGAGCGTACGCTATGGCTCATAGGCTATGAGTCAAAGCCTATGGGGTTCTGTTCTCATCTATTCAGTGTTCAAAATGATCAGTATTCTGAGAAAAACTAAGTTTTTGTAATTTTTTATGAGTCATAGCCTATGGGGTTCTGTTATCATCTATTCAGTGTTCAAAATGATCAGTATTCTGAGAAAAACTAAGTTTTTGTAATTTTTTTCAGTTATGAAGAAAAAACTAAATTTTGATGAAAAAATCAAGAAATCGGCCGAAAAAAATTCGAAAAAATATTAGAATTTTGAAAATTCTAGATTTTGTCGTTGATTGTTTTGAAAAAAATAATTGCCACCATGAGATTCCTTGCGTCAACTTTAGTCATAACCGATATTAATGTATCATAAATTAATTCTATAAAGGGCCCAAAACATTACGACGCCCACCCCCTTAATTAATAAATAATTTTGGTTATAAAAAATCATGACAAGAATTGTTACTTAAATAAGTAAAATAATTAAAAAATTCTTACATTCGAATTCTTCTGCTCTTTCGATGATTCGGTCAAGATCGTTTGAAACAATTTTGAGTTTTCGTTCGACATCTTCATATTTATGGTTGGCAGTTTGGGCAATAACTTGAGCTTCTGCTAATTGAGACTCGGCAGCTTCAGCAGCTTCTTCGTTACTGAATGCTTGGGCTTCAATTGCTCGTTTTGCTTCTTCAGAATCATTGTAAAGCTTAAAATTTAAAGTTTGTAAATGAATTTAAGCAATATTAACAAGTTCTTTAGTAAAATAGAGTGTGTCACACCAAAAACGTGTTCCTACAATTATCTACAGAGTTCCACTTGTAAAATTAAATTCGATTTTCCCAAGGCAAGTGTGAAACAATAGATAATTAAATTATAAGGCTCTCAAAATTATAAAATAATATTCCAAAATGACTCATTAAGGAGCCGTAATTATTAGAACGGTAGGAAGACGTTTTTTCGGGGACACACTATTTCACTCATATATTAAAGAGTATAGATTTTTGCGTACACTGGTTTTGACGGAAAATTATTTTGACCAAAAATTTATGCCGAATTAATATTTTGACGAAAAAATATTTTCTCGAAAAAGCTTTTCCGGGAAAAATTTTTAACAAAAAATAAACTATTATTTATAAGCCAAGAAATTAATTTAATTTATTAACCTTTTCAACTGATGCAATTTTCTCGATATTCTCGTTTAATCTTGTAGTACATCTTGAGCTTTCTTCTTCCAAAAGAGCAATTCGTCGCTTGAGGGCACCGACCTGCAATTCAGCATCAACGACCTCTTTGTCGACAAGTTCGAGCTTTTCAGCGGTTTCTTTGTGAGTTGAGATTGTTACATCGAGAGTATCTTCGACTTTGGCAATTGCTCGTTGAGTTTTGTCGACTTCTTTTTCAAATCGGTTGGCTTCGGTTTCAAACTAACAAAAATTATTTGCGAAATTAAATTGAACTCAAAAAGTCATAAAATAAGATTTTTTCAAATAAATAACAAAATCATCATGACCTTTAAATTAATCATTTTTTTTAATAAAGCAACTTTAATTCTGCTAAGAACAAGATCTTGAAATTTAAAAACTTAAAAAATCGGTTTGCTCGCTTTTCGAAATATATCGGCATTATTGATGTAAGTTTCAGTATTTTTTTTTATTTACTTTTTCGTTGAATTGCGAAAAACATTATTAATTTTATTGAGTTACTTGTTAAACTTTAAACTTGAAAAAATCATATTTTTGAAAATGTTATAAAATAAACGAGACGTAAGAAAAAACATAATAAAAAAAAATCATAAAATTTATTGGCAAATTTTTTTTAATTTTTTAGCAAATTCGAAAATATGAATTCGAAAACTTTTTAAATCAAAGTAACTCAAGCTGTCGGCACTCACGGATCGGAATGACAAAAAACAGATTGGATCTTAAGGGGGTTAAACAACAATTTTTTTAGATCGTATCTTTTTGACCGGAATATTCAAAAAATATTAAATCGTATCGAAAAAGGTTAAATTATAATTTTTCATTCTGCTACTAAGGGATTAACAAATACAGAAATAAAGACTATTTGATCGGCCTTGGAAAAACGATCCGATCTAATAATTGCAATACAATCCGATTTAATTTTGCCGATCCTTGTTCAAATCATTAAAAGTTACTTTAGTATACTTTAAGATCTTGAGTCGGAAATATAAACCGAACATAAATCTCAACGAAATAGCTTCCCAGTAGTCAATATGGTGCCACAAAGATTTCTAAAAATGACCAAACATATTTATAAAAAAAATGATGGCTCCGAACCGTACCGATTTTCTCTTTTGTTTAAAAAATTGAAGAATTTTTATAAGTTTTTCGAAAAAAAAATGGAAAATAATATTTTTAGAAGAAATTATAATTGTGTCGACAGTGTCCACTAGACACCCTATTTACTACTGATAATAACTTTGGATTGAAAGAAAGATTTGTCGGGCTTATGGTAACCCCTAAATAAAATCTCAGTGATTTGAAAAAATTAAGGCAGATGATTAAGGCTGATTTTCATCAAATGATTTCAAAAAATTTTTGCTCACCTGTGCTCCAATGGCTTCTGCGTCAGTTGCCCGAGTGATGGATTCGTCCTTTTCCTTGACAAGGCATTCCATTTTGTGTTTGATTGACTCCATTTTGAAAGTTTTTAAATCTCTTTTTTCCTAAAAAATATACCTAAAAATGAAGTTAATAAAATGATTTAAAATCAATTTAAGTACCTTTTTTGAATTCGATATTGAGAACTAAATGATTGAGCTTATGGTTTCGGGACCAGGATTGTATTTATCACCTTTGAAAAACTCAACAAATTTGTCCCTAATTTGTCATGTCGATTCAACTTATTCCATGCTAGTTTTGACGTGTTGTAAGTGCAAAAAGACTTATTTATCAAAAATTTAGATTGACACTTTTTACCCTTATTTCGACGAAAGTTTAGTCACTAACTCAAAGGTGACTTTATTTATAATTTATCAAGATCATCTTGACAAGATCTAAACGAAAAAAATTGTGTTAGATACTCAGTATCTGATACTGGTCAATGATGAAGTGACAAAATCTGGAAAGCAAAGTCTAAGAGTCGCAGCGATTCACAAATAAAATTAATTATGAGATTGATTTTATTCAGATCAATTTTCATTTCAAAAATAGAGACGTTTCATATATAAAAAACTCTCCGATTTACCAGTTTAATAATGCCAAGTTTTTAAAAAATGAAATACAGCAGCGTCAGGCGTAAAGGTGAGTCCGTATATGCGAAATACACGCAAAACCTATGTTGACTCCCACAAAAACCCACTCATCAGAAAATTAGAAATTTTTAAAAAGTCGGGCGTATAGCTTATATTATTATAATAGGCTATATTATATAGCCTATATACGGTATAGGTGACGAAAAAATATAGGCGTTTTTTCAAACCCTTTTCTCAAAAAAATGTACTAGCATAAAAGCTAGTGAATTTGCCTTTAATTATCCGAACCAGTTAACCCTTGGAATCCTAGAGCCGATATATCGGCTCAAGCTTACCTAAAACCTTCTAAAAAGCCGTTATAAAAATTTTGCGGTGAATCCGAAAAAAAAACTCATTTTGTTTTTGGATATTTGGTTCGAATATTACGGGGAGTTGATTTTTCGAGATTTTTTGTAATTATTAAATTATTTCGTAACTAGACATCAAATACCAATGTGAGATGAGCTAGTTTTTAGGAAAGTGTTCTGTGCATACAAAACACTTAACATCAAAATTTATTCCTATGTTGAGACAGATTTTTTTTTTAAGTGAAATTTCAAAATTTTCAAACATAATTCTCGATGAAATATTAGCCAAACAGGGCCTCGAGGATATAATTCAGATTAGCCAGTTGTGGAACTAGCCTTCAGCTTGCGTCAAAAATGTGTTTAACCTTTTTTGTTGTGCTTACACTCCGTGACACATAATCGAAACTTTGAATCGATATTTTGAAGTTTTAGTGGTCAAATTGACACAAACGTTATTTTTGAACATAATTTTGAGAAAAATACTTAAAAAAACGAATAAACGCAAAATTTTCGAAAAAAATTTTGTTGTCATTTGGTTGTTTTATGCGTTCAAAACATAAACAATTGATTTGGTGCATTTTTAGGACATATTAACTGCAGAAAATGTAGGAGCAGGGATAAGTCATCGAAAAAAAGCTAAAATTTGTTTGACAATATTTATTCCGCAAATTTACTCCCAAACTAATAAATACACACATTTTTCACCTTACTTCCGGTTTAACCGGAAGTGATGAGTCATCGAAAATACCGCCAAATTTTTTTTGATAATAATTCAACCTCAAATATACTGTCTCAAGTAATATATAAATAATAAAAACACATTTTAACCTTTCTTTCGGTTGAACCGAAGTGATGAGTCATCGAAAATACCGCCAATTTTCTTTGCGATTATTACCTCAAATATACCCCAAGTTAATAAATAAATAAATAAACACAATTTTACCTGACTTTCGGTTTAACCGGAAGCTTACCTGACTTTCGGTTTAACCGGAAGTGATGAGTCATCGAAAATACAACCAATTTTTTTTGACAATATTTTACCCTGAAATATGCCCCTAAGTAATATATAAATTAATTAACACAATTTTAACCTCATTTCCGGTTAAACCGGAAGTAATGAGTCATCGAAAATACTGCCAATTTTTTTTTCGAGATTATTTAACCTTCAAATATAACTCCCAAGTAATATATAAATAAATTAACACAATTTTAACCCCACTTCCGGTTAAACCGGAAGTGATAAGTCATCGAAAATACCGCAAATTTTTTTTTGACAATATTCAACCTTCAAATATACCCCCAAGTAATTCCGTCTGTATGCTTAAATTTTGTTCGTATTTACAAAAACGGGATAAGGCTATCCCGCACCCGGGATAAAAGGGGATAATCTATCCCTTCATCCCTATCCCGTTTTTATCCCGTTTAGGGGGATAAAAACGGGATAGGGAAAGGGATGGAAAATGGCGGGGATGCATCCCTTTTGGAAGCCTGCCCTTAACTGCCTTTTTGGAAATTTCCAATTTAACTTAAATTCCCCAAATATTTTCTAGATTAAAATGTTTCTGTGATATTATGAACTTGAAAAACTTTTTATAGTACTGTGAAACTCTTGACAATGAATTCGAAACTAGTAGAATAAATATAAAAAAAAAATGTTAATGTGTGGTCTGGAATAATAAAATTAGCTCCAAGTGTTGCCCATTGCCCTATTCCACTGTAGTTGTTATATCATAAACTTATATGGACCATATCGATCATGATGCCCGAGTAACTTAAATCTCTTATTCGCTATTTTTTTAAAAGCAAATGAGAGATTTAAGTAACTCGGGCATCATGATGGATATATCCATTATTATCCCCGGGTAACACTAAAAACTTATTTGCCTGTTAAAAAAATAGGGAATAAGTTTTTTGTGTTACCCGGGGATGATAATGGATATATAATATGGTAGATGAATAGGGTGCGCAGCGGTCAAATTCTAATTTTTATATTAAAATAATGAGACCAAAGACAACAAAGAATAAAATAATTACTGGACAAGAAAAACTACCCCGACTGAATAAATGAATTAATTTTTTTTTTCAGTTTTCTTTTTCGATATATACTGTTCATTGGCATTGGAGAAATGAGCGTCCAATAAATAATCAAGTCGCCCATTGCAGTATTTTCCGCAGCTTCTTCCGCTCTATTGGTATACTCACTAAATGCGCACTTGAAATTTTTGCATTCAAACATCAAAAAGATGAAAAAATAAAATCTAGAATATTCGATAAAGTAATTGAGGCCAAACATAATTATCAGACATTATCAAAGCTGTTCCGCCTACGCAGTTTTTTTTTGTCAAAAACCAAAAATTGCTTCCGAAAATTTTCTGAAAGCATATTTATTTTCAAAAAAAAAAATTATTCATGAAAAATAGCAAATTTTTCTGTGAGTACGGATCCTTGCAAGATTAAACTGAAACAAAAAATGAGCCTAAATTTGCTCCAAAACATGGAAATAAAGTGCTGATAATGAAGGGTTTTTTAAAACTCCTAGCCTAGAGGAACGTTCTTTTTCTCAAGGATGCGAGTTACCCACTCTGATTAAGCACATTATGTTTTCCAGATATGTCAGCTGTAGGGTTTCCGCTGTGGAACCTATAGATGAATCATCTGAGATGATGCCTGTTCCAATGAAAAACAATTTCAAAGTGATTGTCTATAAACTATAGTAATAAGGATGTTCAAAACGTTTAAATTTTGACGGTTAAACCGACTGATCGGATTTTCAAATATCAAACAAATAAAATTTGACTGAGTCGGACCTTGTTTCTTCCTTTATTTAAAAAAAAATTGATATCAATTTTGGAAAATCACCAGATTATACCAAATTGGTATTACCAATGCTATACAAAATAAAACATTTTTCAACAAAATTAAGAATAGATTTTGAGTTTATTTATAAGAATAATTATTAAGATTTCGAGTATGAATGGATGCATATTTATCATAGACTATGATTTATAGTTTTTTTCTCCAACTTAACCCGACTTGTCCACTGGCTGATCTAGAGCACACCATTCAACATTGTTAAGTCCGGCTTGTTTAATTTTTGGGAGAAATTTGAGTTCCCGATAATAGTCAGCATAAGTTGTGTCAAACTTCATACCGTTTCGATTATCTCCATCATCCAAATTGCCTCGTTTCTTAGTTTTCTTCGAAAAAATTTTGTGTTCTCCTGAAAGGTCTTTTTTGCAAAAATGAGAAGCTGCCATGGATTTATGTGGCAAGTTATCGCTTTAAAAAAAGTGAAAATATGATCATAAAACAATATATACGAAATATAGTCTATAGTCTAAAGAATTATATTAAAGAAAGCAATTTTAAATTATCCCGTTGCTACATGTAGCCTCCCAGCGCGCCGCGTGCCCTTCCGAGAAGCTTATGGTTTGTTATCTGTAAGAGATATATTTTCCGACGACTGATGTTTTAAAAATGGTAGTTTAGTGCAGATTCTAGAAAGAAATATAGCATTTTCTGACAAAAGCACCACCAGTTAGTTTCACCTACATGTTGAGGGCGCATCGTGTTGAGTGTACTAGTTGAAAAGGTTATTATTATTTCTAGGTGAAATATACTGAAAACTAAGAGCTTATGAGAAAAACCAAAAAAAATTTTTTGTAGATCTATCCTTAATCTTACGAAATAGAACATCAAATATGGTTTTTGACATCTAAACCAATAGTTACAGTAGGTTTACAAGAAGACCCTTTCAAAACTGTAAAATCTATCTCCTCCCAGTTGGTATATTCCAAATTGGGAAAAAGATATTAAAATTTACAAAAAATGCCTAAAAACCAGACAAAATATTTTCAAATCTCGATTAAAATAATTTTTTGGTTCTCCTAGTCAACTATTAAGAATAAAAAGACAACTTATTAACACATTTCTGTCCATATTTTTGGAAACCAACCTTTTATACAGGGGGGTGCGGCGTATAGTTAGAAAGTTCGTCGCCCAAAACCCCGGACTATACGCGTAATCCGGACTATACGCGTACTTTCGGACTATACGCGTACTTCTGGGAAAATGTGCTCTGATTGGTCAATTTGTACAATATCTAGAGTTAAAAATTGCGTTAAAATATGGCCAAAGAAAGAATTTTCAGTGATTTAAGGGTAATTTTACATATATTCTAGACTAGAATTTCTAGTGTACTTTGATTTCATCAAAAAAAATGAAATAAAGTTAATTTAAAAAAAACATGAATTCAAAGAAGGTATCAAAAAAAAAAAANAAATTTTGGACGAAAAATGCTTAAAATTTTCATAATGCTTTGAATTTTTTCGAAAATTTTACGAATTATAAAATAAAAGTTTGAACTCAAATCGTTCCTTAAATAGATAAAAAATGATTTTAATGAGCTGATACACATTTATTGTGCTTCAGCTAACGATAATAAGCACAAAAAAATAAACCAACTAATTATTTTCGTAAGTTAAATTGACGCCAGTCTGCCACATCGCTGCTACCCCCTTAAAGTTAAATTGAGTCTTTTTTCCTGATATTCGGGAAAATATTTATTTTTTCGAAGCTCAAAAATATTTTTTTTAAATGGCTACTGGGAAGTTCCCAGTGGGAACCAATAACTGGTTATCCCGTTCCGGACGCCTTTTATTTCATGCTTCGAGAATATTTTCACCTTTCCTTCGATTAAAACACAAATGATTAAAGGTCTTTTGATCCAATGGTTTTGCTCTGGGAAATTGGTGAGTAAATCGGTAACTGTCGTTATAGCAACTGATTCTGCTTGATTTCTGCTCAGATAATGTGTCTGATTTGATGAACATTGCAGATTTATTTCGACTTTTTGCAAACAGTACTTTCTTCGCGGGATCATTTTGACGTTTTTTGAAATAATCGCTCAGGTATTGAGTGCTCTTTGAGTATTCTTAAATATAATACATTTTTATGAGTAACTTTATACAGCATGAGTTTTCTCGTTTACCGCGGTTTTTTTATTCGGTCGGTTAGACAGCAAAACATCGAATAAAAAAACGCGGTATGTAAACAAACTTTTTCACCGCGAAAAAAGTGTTCCCCGAAAAAAACGCGGGGATAGGAATGAAAAAAACGCGGGGATGGGAATAAAAAAAACGCGGGGCTTAGAATAAAAAAACGCGGGGATAGGAATGAAAAAAACACGGGGTTGAGAATAGAAAAATCGCGGGGCACTGAATAAAAAAAGCAGGAGACGGCCAGCAAAATTTTTCCTCTAGATTATAGATATATGTTTTTTTCGAAATTATGAATTAACATTACAACCAACCCACTAAGATGATCTGAGTCAGATCCCACATGCAAAAGTTATGGGGGGTCTTCCAATCAATTCTAAAATTAAACTCCCGTAGTGTCTTTGGGACCAGCCGTGGTGCGAATGGCCTTTAATCGAAATTTAGGACCCTTAATTATGTATGAATGAATTTACAAAGTGTCGATCGACTATTGGAATAATTGACGTTTGTGCATTTTTTCGTAAAATTTTCACTGTATTACAGTAACTTATTTTTTGGCCAAAAAAATTAAATACAATCAAAAAAAAAAGCCTTTGAGCGGGGATCAAAGAATTCTAAGACTTTTTTCTGCATTAACACGATTCCCAAAATGATCACGGTGACCGTACTATTTAAGGAAAAAGGTTGGTGAAAGTAGTACTGTTTTTTTTTTTCAAAAATTGCTTAAATCAATTTTTGCCAAAAATCGAAATGGTTCTTTAGAGGTGTTTTAAGACTTTTTTGATCAAATTACGCCAAGAAAATTTTTGAGGCCAATAACCCTAATTCAAGAGTCTTGAACATACTGATATTTCCAAAACTGTCACGTGATCTTTTATTTTCGAAAAAAGATAGATTTATGACATTATTCCAAACCTAATAATTTTGATATTTCGTCAGGAATGTTTATTCGGACCTTTTGGCTGTAATGTTGAAAAAAGTCTCAAAAACGTTTGAAAGTTGACCCTGAATTTTTTGAGCGTAATTTGAGTACTTTTTTAAATTACTGACTATGTTTTTTTTCAAAGCTACTCAAATCACGTCGAAGACCCCTTAAAAGAATCCTAACGAATTTTTAAGACTTTTATTGCTTACAGTATGCCTCCAGGTTTAAAATAGGAGCATTTCAGGAAGTCAAAACTTTCGAAATACTGGATCACCAGAAAAGAATGCGTAGGCGAAAGAAAAAAGAAGGGAATCAGAGAAAATAAATTATTCCAAAAAAATTTAAGACTCAGTTTTACATGAGAATGATGAATAAAACACTCAATTTTTTGCAGATGCAATCCCAAATGGTACGTTTAAATTATTAAATTTGAAACTGTTAAATTAACCCTAAATTCTGTTTATTACTGCCACTTGTTTGTGAAGAAATAGGCAAAAATGAGAGAGTTTTTAATTTCTAATTCAAATGTGATGATTTGTTAATAAACTTTTTTAACAATTGTTATATAGCCTGATAATTTAAAGGTCTGTAGAAAGATTTCTTTGGAATAAATTGATTATCATTGGAAAAATATATGTGATGAAATGAATCTTCGGTTATAATGCTTAATTCAAACGCAACATCACGGATGGTGCAAAGACCCTACGGGTCCAGAGATTGTCGGCCACTACGGGAGTTAACTCAAAATCGACCGTCGAAGGACTTTTAGTAGACGAATACGTCGCAAAAAACACCCTACCCGGGACTGAGAATAAAAAAACGCTGTGCCGGGATTAAAAAACGCGGGGCTTGGAACAAAAAAAACGCGGGGATAGGAATGAAAAAAACGAGGGGCTGAGAATAAAAAAACGCGGGGCTAAGAATAAAAAAAAACGCGGGGATAGAAATAAAAAAAACGCGGGGCTGGGAATAAAAAAAACGCGGGGATAAGAATAAAAAAACGCGGTAAATCACGTGTCAAAATTGACTCATCGATTATCTCAAATCGAAGTGAAATTTAATACGTCTGTCTAACCGACCGAATTAAAAAAACGCGGTTAACGAGAAAACTCAGGCTGTACAAAAATATTGATTTTTCTTGTTTCAATTATGGCCTTCAGGTAGAAATACATGTTTTATAATTTCCGATTTTCTTCTAAAATATGTGTGAGCAAAAAAAATGCGAAAACCACAGAAAAAAAACGATCGGAACCATCAGGCTCCTTAAAAAAGCGATTTTCCTGTTTTCAGGGTATCCCGGTCCCTAATTTGACATATTCTCGATGAAATGATTAGCCAAAACACCAGCGTCAGATATTAAATTCAATCAGCCAGTTTGTAAAAACTAGCCTTCATTCTTGGGGCGTAAAACATGTGTCAAATTTTTGGCATGCATACACTCCCAGAACATAAGCGCAACAGGACTTAAGTCAAAAGGAAAATCTATCTTTCCAGGCTTTAATTTTGAAATAAACCTAAATTTAACATAACCTGTTTAATCAGTATTTAAAACTTCTCTGAAGAAGCGCTTTGTCGATAAGTGCTAAAATTTTTCTAAATATGCCGATAAAGCACCGTTTTTTGGACTTTGTTCATCCGAAAATCTATCTCCCCAAGTTAATTTCTAATAATTTCCCTTTTTTTCAAATTTTTTTGCAAACGTGGTAGGCTCGAACAAATAAAAACTTTTTGAGGCAGCCGTTTTTTCAATTTCGACGCCAAACTCAAAAATTAATTTTTGAAAGGTCACGTGAAAAAATTTCCGAAAAAAATGTGCTTCCGATTTTTTGATAGTACTCAAAAAGAAACTGGAAAACCACTGAAGAGAAATTTGGCTTAGTCAACCCATATTTTGAAGTTTGAAGGGGTCAAATTGACAAAACGTTATTTTTGAACATAATCAAAAAAAATACTTAGAAAAAATCGAAAAAAAAAAAAACACAAAATTTCGAAATTTTTTTTGTTGTCATCTTGGGTTGTTTTATGCGTTCAAAACATAAAACAATTGATTTGGGTGCATTTTTAATAAACATAATAACGTGCAGAAATTTAAGGAACCGGTATACCTTAAGGGGATTGTGGGTGCAGTAGTTATTTCGACCACCGGTCGCAAATTCGGTATTTTTTCGAATTGCACCTGACCATCTCAGCACCTTGGGAATCGTTCGCAATTAAAAAAAACACAAATTATTCCTGATATTTTTTCTAGAACATTGAAATCGCTTGCTGACTGAAATGCCCGAATAAGACAGATTGATCAAAAACCAAATAACCCATTAGTGATCAATTTCACGGAGATTCAGACAAAAATCAAAATGGAACTTTTGACCAATATTCTTGAAAATTTCCAAAAATTCGTTTCGAACTTGCAAAATAAAGGAAAATAATTCTACGATATGGTATCATGTTCAAAATACTAAAAAATCAACTCGCAAGAAAAAGTAGTCTAAATGAAAGTATTTCATATGATAGTTGTTCAGATTTTCTTCCTTTTCAATATTTCAAATTTTTAGCAACTAATCAATGTTATAATGGCGCGCATTGAAATCAGCAGAAATAGTGATTGCGAGAAATATAAAAAAAATTATTAAAAATTTCCTTGTTCAAAAGTTTTAATAGCGATAATAAAAAATGGATTTAATGAAAAAGGAAGAAATCGCATGTACCGTTCGTGACTCACAAATCGTGAGGATACTTTTTTTTTCAAAATAATCTACATGTTGCCTAATATTAACTATAGCAAGGAATTTCAAAAATAACTTTTCGGCGAAATTCCACAAATTAATTTCATAAAATATGCTTGGTTGCATTTGTAGAGATTTTTTCTGACCAAATAATATCGGCAGTAATGTGATTTTGAT
>SCLH01000147.1:7441-45316 GCA_004367855.1 Oikopleura vanhoeffeni
TCAATATTTATGCGAAAAAGCACTTGCCTTGGATTTTTCTTTCAAAACTTTCCTAGCTTTCATTTCACTCATAAACCCAAACTATTAAATTATTGCGTATTTTTGCTTAAAATCTGGCGATCACTCGCAGATTTAAATAACAATATCCGTATTTGCCTGCAATAATTTGAATCAAAACTATTATTTATCCAAAGTCGCGTTCACACTAGTTTCCTGACAGTAATAATTTCTTGTAAATTTATTTCAAAAATATGACTTCATCTGTACGGAAATGGTCCTAGAATTTAAATAAGTATTTACAAAATACTCGGACAGGACAGATACCGGAGCATACATTTTTCGTCGAAATTTTATCTTTCACTTTGAAAAGTGCTTCATTGTTCGATTATATTTTCTATTTTTGCATTTAAGGGGGTGACATAAACCCTGGAGTTCGCATCATGAAAATTTTCCGCATTTTTTGTCCAAATTTTTTTTTGTTTGAATAACTGAAATCTGTGGGTAAGGAATCCCCGGGTAACACTAAAAACTTATTTGCCTGTTAAAAGAATAGGGGATAAGTTTTTACTGTTACCCGGGGATAATAATGGATATATATTGAATAAAGTATACTAATAAATTTTTGTGAAAACGTGATTTTGACGGCTGTCCTCAACTTTCCAAAAATATTTTGCAAATATTGGATACCTCGCGACAAGGCGCGAACATGCTTGTTTGAAGAAAAAAAATTCAAAAAAAATTTCAAAAAAAAAATTTCCGAAAAAAAANGTCTTGTTTTTATGTTGCTAATTAAAAATTTTCTCGATATGAAAGTTTTTCCCATGAAAAATGGTGAAAATGGCAAAACGTAAAGAAAAACAACTTTTTTTACGATAAAAATTGACCTTCATTTGCGTTTTGACATTAAAATTTTTTTTACTATCGATAGTTTAGCAATGAAAATCGCGCAACCAACTCATAAGTTGACATACGGATATTCAATAGATACCAAAACATTTAATATGTAATTCTGCCTGATTTTTTATGCAGAGTTCAAAAAACGACTAATAAAAATTTTGGACTTGATTTGCGGAAAATTTTTTTTAAAACCTTGACAAAAAATGACAAATCAACATATTATAATTTTTTAAACAGCAGTCAGAAAATATGAAGGCATTTATGAAAAAGTTAAAGTGGCCTTTTTTTCTGCTTTTATTTACAGATTTCAAAAAAATCAGAAAAAAATTTTGGACAAAAAATGCGGAAAATTTTCATAATGCTATGATTTTTTTTGAACATTTTACGAATTCAAAAATTAAAGTTCGGACTCAAATCTTTCCTTAAATAGACAAAAATTATTTTAATAAGTAGATGCACATTTATTCTGGTTCAGCTGACGATAATAAGCACAAAAAAGTAAAACAGCTAATTAATTTTGTAAGTTAAATTGACTCCAGTCTGCCGAGTCGATGCTACCCCCCCAGGGTCGTAAAAGGGATAGGGATAGATGAGGAAGGAGGTCGGGGATGGTATAGGGATGAGGATGGATTCTGAGGGGATGGCCATCCCCAATCTATCCCTTTTTTCCACATTCCATGCCCTCTAACCTCCATTTCAACCCCTTTTTGGGTGTAAATAATAAATAATAAAAAAAAGTTTCCATCTCTATCCCATCCCCGCCATCTTCAAGGGGATGAGATGGGATAGGGATGGAAAATTTTTTCAGGGATAGGGATGGGGATGGAAAATTCGGTCGGGAATCATCCCTTTTACAATCCTGCTACCCCCTTAAGGGGGAAGCAGCGATGTGGCAGACTGGCGTCAATTTAACTTACGAAAATAATTAGTTGGTTTATTTTTTTGTGCTTGTTATCGTGAGCTGAACCAGAATAAATGTGTATCAGCTCATAAAAATAATTTTTTATTTATTTTAGGAAAGATTTGAGTTCGAACTTTTATTTTTGGATTCGTAAAATATTCCAAAAAATTCAAAATATTATTAAAATTTCACGCATTTTTTACCCAAAATTTCTTTTGTTTTTTTCCTCAAATTTGTGAATAGAAACGATTTTTTTGTCGACTTTTTTAGAAATATTATGAAAAATTTCAGCAAATCAAGTCCAAAATTTTTTATTAATGCTTCTTTGAATTCTCCTTGAAAAATCATGCAGAATCAGTTGTGTCATTGTCTGGTATCTATTTGATTTCCGTATTTCAACCGATGGAAGGGTCAATCGAATAACGTTTCTGAACTACTGATATAATTTACAACATTTGCTTGTGACACTGGTTTGTGCCATTCGGNTTTCCATCCCTATTCCATCCCATCCCCTTGGGGATGGCGGGGATGGGATGGGATAGGGATGGAAAATTTTTTTGGGGATAGGGATGGGGATGGAAAATTCGGTCGGGGATCATCCCTTTTACAACCCTGGATATACAGTAGGTGAGGGCCTTCATGATATCCCTGACCTGATTTTTTATCCCTATCCCCATTTTTTCCTATATTTTGCTTAAACCTACGCAAAAGGGGGATGAAAAACCAACACAAAAGCCATTCTTTTTACAATCCTGTGATTATACGTTGAAAAAGTCCACGTAGACACTTTTTAACGTAGAATTATTGGTTAACTCGGGTAAAACCACAGTTAAAGATGGCCCAGCTGTGCACAGCCGAATTATGTGAATTATCTATGGGTTTTAATTAAGGGACCTACCAAATTAAGTTTTCGATGTGAAATTCAGAAAATTATCTCGCTAATGATTAAAAAATTTGATTAAAAGTTCAAAATAAAATATATTATTTGAACGATTGAAACATATGAGGTATCACTGATACCGTATCAGGCATGAATTGGAGAGTGATTCGTTGACCAATCAACGCGAAGAGCAGTCAAGAGACTGAAGACTCAACAACATTAATTTTTTTATGGCCGCTGTTCAATACACTCAACCCGTTGCTCAGCGATCAGCTGCGCTAACTGTTACTCATCGAAACGGGGCGGGTAAAATTAACGTGAATTGAAAAAACGCGTCAACCAATCAGAGACGCTCACCAATATTGTTATCCAATTAAATTGCTTCCAGAAGCACGTAAGTAATAAATGAGTCATAATGAAGAAAATTAATTTCCTCGCTTCAAGCGTTGCGCATCGTGTTGAGTTTATTATACGTTCTGGAGCAGATTCGACTACACCGTTATTAAATAAAAGTCTCATTTTTTTCTATAGATCATCCTCAAATATGTTTTAAAGAGATTTGAGATGTTTTTGCAAAAATAAGTACTGTAATTAACTAGTAACATGGGATAAATCCTGACTAGTTTCGTTTTATTTCAAACATTTTCAAAGGGTTTTTTATATGATTTGAACAAATTTAAAAGAATTTTGCAAAAGGTAATTAACTACTTTAATTCCCCATTTGGCCAAAAGTTTGAGCGTTTACTTGATCGACGATGATATCATTACGTATAAGGGTCGAAAAACCCGATTAAAGTCAATATTGCTGTGCATAGCCGTACAGACGGCTGAGAGTTAATTACATAATTATCTATTGTTAACACTCAATATAGCTGTTTTTCATAAAAAAAATTTGATTTTATATAAAAACACACTTTTATTTTCATGAAAAAATTGAAAAGTGTCAGAACGTTTGAGTAACTGTATAATTGTGAGATTTTTGTCAGGACTTTTGAGAAACTGTCAAAAAGTTTGAGAAACTGTCAAAAGGTTTGAGTAACTGTCAGGACGTTTGTTGTCAGGACGTTTGTGTATGTGGTGTATGACGTTCCTGGTCAGCGTATTATAAACTATCATAAAATTGTGAACCGTTTTAGCGCTAGAGAGCAAAAAAAAATCTACAATCAGGAAAAATTGTCGGAATTATTTCCAGTTTCGAAAATCTTTAGTAGCTAAACAAGTCTCTCTAAGTTCGAAAATCGAAACATGAGCATTATATCACTTTTAGAGCGTCAGATATAGCCTATATATATATCATGTAGGCGGTTGTATTGACTGGCTATATCATATAGCCAGTCGATACAACCGCCTAAACATAGCTAGATCGACAGTAGTACGTTCAATTTTAACCCCCCCCTTAAATTATAACTTTTTATTTGAAACACCTCAAATACCAAATATTTTTTTGCCAACCAAAGTCCGTCTCAAAACGTTTCTTATCTCTATAGCGCGTGTTCGAATCCCACTAATGTTGTCGTCGTGATCGTCTTGAGTATGATTATAGGTAAGGATGCTTGATATCGGGACCGCTTAATTTGATCGGTGTGTAATCACTCAAGCAATCACTAAGACAGTCACTTAGACAACATCAGTGGGATTCGAACACACGCTAAAGAGATAGTAAACGTTTTTAAGATGGACTTTGGTTGGTGAAAGGATATTTCTAAAAAAATTCTCAAAATCAAATAAAAACGCAGACTTGGCCCACTTATATTTTAAAACACTTTATTTCGGCTAAACACTTACATCGACTCCTGAAATCATATCTTGAAAATGAATTAAATAAATTTGAAAAAAATTGATATTATTTATACAAATTTTTTTTTGTGTTTCTCAAGGTCATACAAATCTTTGATTCTAGGCATTTTGTTTGCCAAAAACAGAGTCTGTTTACCAGACACTTTATAAATAAAAAAGACGGATTATGCTTTAAACTACGACCATGAAAATTCCTTTGCGTAACGTGGTTTATCGCAAAGAAAAAAACAATTCCCTCCCAAAAAAAATAAATGTGCAGACAATATTAAGCAGTCGAATAAATCATTATTTGCCAAAGACAAGCATGCTCTTGCTGATTTCTCATCAGATTTTATGTCTTTGACGGAATCATGTCTGTTCTTCCATCCTAGATAAAAAATATTTTCCTTTTTCTGTGAAAACGTCGAATCATGGGCTATCATCACGAAAAATGATATACGCAAGACATTTTATGCCTTGGGTGATACTCACTGGGTATTGTAGAGTAGATGTTAACTGATGAAGTTACCAAACTAAGCAAAAAAGATTGCATGAAACATTAGGTAGACAACATTTTAAAAATCATTCAAATCTTTTCAAATGACCGAATTACAAAACAAAATGGAATTTCCAAAACTTAACTTTTTTTTATTTTCAAGTAAAGCGTTTTGATAAAAGTTTTGAGAGACAAAATCTGAACATTCAAACAAACACAAGGTTATTATGAATACAAGGCAAATTTAAATTTTGGATTCTGCTTGGAATTTAGAGTAAAACATGTTTTTTCCGTTGGTTTTCAAGATATTTTCAAAGACTGAACAGCCAAATGAATATTTCACATATTATATGTTTAATAAACAAAAACGTCCGCAGAAAACCAATATGGATTATCATAGATGTGATTTTTTTAACACTAACAGCGTGAAGTACTAAACTTTTTTTGAAAACAGATTGTCTTTGATTCATGTTTGATAATCTAAATAAATCCGGCAGATTCGAAGAAAAGAAAATTTGTTCTGATATCCCTTTATCACTTTTTGGTTAAAATGCGTAGCCACTACTCCTTTTAACGTGTGATTTTAACGTTGTGGCTACGCATTCTAACCAAAAAGTGATAAAGGGATATAGAAGGTGGTTGCTTGCATCCACCAAATAACTTTTTTGCAATTTAGTTTTAAAGATTTCAACGCTTTATCGACATTTCAAAATTCACAAAAAAAAAAAAATTTAGTAAATCGAAAAAAACAATTATTTCCATAAACTGAATTGTAAATTACAATTTGTAATCTAAAAAAACAAATCTATTTCATTCGAAATTGTGATAAAACCATATTTTAATCGTATTTCATCATATTTCTTGATTGCAATCGGCCAAGAAGCGATTAAAACCTGAATATCTCGCAGACTATTATTTCGTTTATCGTAATCATTAATTAACGGTACTTTACCGACATTTCAGATAATTAACGATCAGAGCGCTTAATTTGTCAAAGTAACAAACAGTAAGAAATTTTGCTTTATACATTTTTCTAATATGCTATCAAACGTGAAACCACAAATACTTGTCTCAACTTCATAAATTTGATATCATTCAAACTCGAAAAAATTCCGTTAATTTTCTCTACTTCTGTATTTATGAAAATATTAAATTACAAAAAAATATTTATTTATTTTATTTAATAATCTTTAAGGGGGTGCAAAGCTCTGGCAGATTGGTACTTTTTTCAGAGCGTATATGAAAAAAAATGTGAAAATTTATTTTTTTCTTAATTAAAGTTTCATTCTTACGAACGTTTATATTTCAATTCCTTAACATAACTAATTATCTGGGTAATATAAAAAAACACTTTTCACTGTACATCCATTTCCAACTAACCCGACTACAGAATTATTTTTGAAGACGATATTAATAAACTTCAGACATTTTCGGGTGTTATGCGCTAAAAAGTCTTGTTTTAATTCTGCTCATTAAAAATTTCTTCAATATCAAAGTTTTTGTCCAGAAAAATGGTCAAAAATGCCAAAAAGTTGAGAAAAACAACTTTTTTGAGATAAAAATTGACCTTCAATTGCGTTTGATATTAAAAATGTTCTGACTATCACAAAAATGACGCTATAACACCCGCAATTTATTGGGATTTTTCACCACCATGAAATTTTTAAAAAATTTTAGTGCGAATGGCACTTATCGAGTGTACAGCCGAGTGTTTGAAAATTTCATCCATAGTTTAGAAATGATAATCGCGCGACAACTCATTAGTTGACATACGAAGATTTAATAGATACAAAAAAATTAAATAAATGATTCCACCTCATTTTTATAAGGAATTCGAAAAACTACAAATTAAAAATTTTGGACAAGTTTGCCAAAAATTTCATAATATTTCCGAAAAATCGACAAAAGATGAAAAATAAAGATTTTATGATTTTTCAAACGGCAGTCAGAAAATATGTAGGCGTTTTTGAAAAAAGTTAAAGTGGCTATTTTTTCGGTTTTATCAACATATTTAAATAAACAAAAAAAAAAAATTTGGAAAAAATGCGGGAAATTTTCATAATAGTTTGAATTTTTTTGAAATTTAACGATTTCAAAAATGAAAACTCGAACTCAAATCGTTCCTAAAATGCATAAAAATAATTTTATCAAGCTGACACATATTTATATCGGTTCAGCTAAATATAATAAGCATAAAAAAATATACTGACTTATTAATTTCGTAAGTTATAACGACTCCAGTCTGCCGGATTTATGGCACCCCCTTAAATAGGTGTCAGCTAAAGTTTCGTGACTCGGTTTGATTTTTAGCGTAATTCATTCCTCAAATTTTAGCAAATAACTTTTTAAGAAAAAAATTGAATAATCAGATAAAAATGAGCATCTGTTTTTAAAACGGGACGAAACATAATTCCTTAGTGATATAAAATAGTGAAGGCTGTTGATACTTATTGGCGGAAGCAATTTTCAAATACAGCCGAATTATGGATCCTAATCTGAATGTAATAATCTGAATAAACTTTTTTAAATGTGCTACCAAACGTAATATCACAAATACTTGTCCCAACTTTATGAATTTAATATCATTTTAACTGTAAAAAATTCTGTTAATTTTTCATAATTCTGCATTTAAAAAAAATTATAATTTACAAAAAAATTTTTAATTTATTTTATCAAACTATCTTATAAAAGGTGTCAGCTAAAGTTTCGCGACTCAGATGGATTTTTAGCGCAAGAAAATTCATTGGAATTTGTGGAGTCACTGGAGTTTCGACGTAATCTAACGAAATTGTTGCAATAAACATTTTCATCGATAACCAAAAACCATTTTGAGCAATTCAAAGGTGAGCTGTGATGCAACATTACCAATGCTAGACTGTTTATCATAGTAACACTGTTAATTCTTTCATCTATGATTTCAAATTTCGGCGAAAATCTCCAAACAAAGAAAGAAAAAATATCTATTGAACGGCTAGTCGGATGGAATTTTAAATAAGATTTTTGACAACAAAATTGCAAACTCTATCACACGTTTTGATTGAAAGGTATAAATTTTATACTATAACACATAACTTTATACTATAAAACATAAAAAGAAAAAAATTTCATGGTTGTAAATAAAAGTTGTCATAAGTCATACCAAGAGTTATCTCAACAAGAATTTCCGCAAGACTAATTCAAACCCCACTTGCACACATAATTCTACCTCTTACGTTAACAATAATTTCTCAGATTGCGGTTCCCGTAAACATGCATCAAAATTCGGGATGAGGCCACATGTTATAAGATATTCTAACGCGTGAGTTTTTAAAGTCGTAAGAAAAAGTGATGTGTCGAGAATCAAGGTGATTTACAGTAAGATATCATCTATTGTATCTAGGACTGAATTTCATGAGAGAAAACTTAGATTTAATAATTACCTTGATATTGAAATAAAACGATGGATTTGAAAAGTCAACACTTGCCATTTTCCTAAATGAACAATATTAGTAAAAATATAATAACTAAAAATTATTAAAACGTGATCCTCACGTACATAAAACGTGATTTCTTGCTAATGCCGAACTGAATTTATTTTCGTTGTCAATAAAAGTTATAGTTTCTTAAACTGTGAAACTATGATTTCCTTTAATGTGGGACACTATATTTTATATTTTTAGGAAATTATATTTTCACGGGTTGAAACACTATAAATTTCATTTACTACATGGCATGTACAATTTATCACATTTTATTTATAAAATTTGTGGTTAATAAGCTGCGTTTTTGGTTACTGAGTACAGATATATTCAATTTATTGGTCTTTTGAAGACACACTCAAATTAACGCTTGACCCAAATTTGGGCTCCACTCACTGTATGTTTTTAAAAAATTTGACAATAGGTTCTCTCGCTTTAGGTCGTCAAAGCGGTAAATTTGAATTGTAATTTTGATTAAAACAATGACTTTACAGTTTACCACCAATTTTATATATTTTATGTCAAAGTTAACCTCAAAATGATTATCTTCATTTCGGTCGGGCAAATTTTGTTAAGATTGTAAACTATAGTACATATCCTCTAAAGAATTATTGATACATCTCAAACCGTTTTGAAACCATCACCACAAGATTTGCCATAGTAAACTTGCTGATGACGGTGTTATCAACCATAGGATATATGGTCCATTGGTGATTAATGTTCATAGAAGGCCCTAAGGAGTTAAATGTCATTTCGCTCTCTTACACCTAGTGTGAATCGTCTATGATTTATAGTACCGCCATCAGCCAGTTAACTACGGCAAACTTTTTGGTTGTATTTTACAATTTAAAAAAATTCCGCCCGAAAAAATAATAGATAATCATTTCAAGCCATTAAATTGTAGGTCAAGTTTGATATGAAATACTTAAAATCGATAATAAACTGTAAGATCCTTGTTCAAGGAGGTGCCATAAACTCGGCAGACTTTATTAATATAACTTACGAAAATAAGAAGACAGTTTATTTTGAATGCTTATTATCGTTATCTTAACCGAAAAAAAATATGTTCCAAGTTATAAAAATCATTTTTTTTTTATTTTAGGAAAGATTTGAGTTTAGATTCAAATTCTTAAATTGATAATAACTCTAAAAAAACCCTAAACATTATGAAAATTTTCTGCATTTTTCGTACAAATTTTTTCTGATTTCCTTATTGAAATTTGTGGGTGAAAACATGAGGAATAGGCACTTTAATTTTTTTCATACATGCTCACATATTTTTTAACCGCTCTTTCAAAAATCATAGCAAATCAAGTCCGCAAATCAAGTTCAAAATATAAAATAAGTAGTTTTTTGAATTTTACATGAAAAATGAGGCAGAATCACTATAAAAATTTGTACCACCGCCAATTTTCTGGCATCTATTTGATTTTCGTCTGTCAACCGATTGGAGCAGTGTTCTAAAACGGGATGAGTTTTCAATCCCGATCCCGCCCGGTCCCGACTGATAATTTTTTTCATAATATCCCGATCTCGACTCGGGATCCCGATCCCGTTTTAGAACACTGGATTGGAGGGTCGCGCGAATATCATTTCTAAACTATTGATGAAATTTTTAACACTTGTGCAAAACATCGGTTTGTGCCATTTGGCACTCGATTTTATAAAAAATTATTTTAACTCGTAGACTCGATTTCCGGCAAGTAGTGACCATTCACCATTAATATACTTAAAAAATCTCCCAACTATGCTTTATAACCAAAGTGTAATCCTGGTGCTACATTTCATCATTAAAAACCTTCTACCCTCATTGGGCGGCTCAAAAACCAGAATTCACTTTTAATTACACGTTTTAAAATGGCAAGATAGTAGGAATAAGACCACAAAGCTACTATTTATGATATTATATAATTTATGTATCTCAGAATTTTTCAAACATATTTTTTTATTCAATGCGAGATATTCTTTTTTTAACCAAAGTGAATCTTGAAAATGATGGTGATATTTATAGCGCGTGTTCGAATCAAACTAGTGTTGTCTTAGTGATTGTCTTGAGTATAATCATAGGCAAGATTACCTGATATTGGGAGCGCCAATGTTGATTGGTGCATAATATCAGCCGATCATATCACCATCATCATATCACCATCATTTTCAAGATTCACTTTGGTTGGAAAAGGGATATAAGCTGACTTTTTCGATCAATAACTTATAGTCTTTACAAGAAAATGTAGTTAATTTTTTTGTGAGTACGGCTGAGTTGTTTGTAATTTAAAAAAATGAAGTAAATGCTTAAATTTTAATTTAGTCGTGAAGAAGTTTTGGTGAGTCATTTTCTGGCCACTAGAGTGCTCAAAGGGATAACTTCATGCTCAGAATCTTAATCCTTGGGGTACATTTACCTAGTAAGCCCAAATAATTCAGGTCAACTGTTATGGTTTAAACAGAAGGTTTGCCGGTTCGCTCCCTAACTATAGGCTATAGTCTAAAGCAGGGATCGGCATATGAAAGGATATTGGATCGTATCTAAAGGGGTTGATTTGAAAACTCG
Organism: Oikopleura vanhoeffeni; assembly: GCA_004367855.1. Classification (NCBI taxonomy): domain Eukaryota; kingdom Metazoa; phylum Chordata; class Appendicularia; order Copelata; family Oikopleuridae; genus Oikopleura; species Oikopleura vanhoeffeni. The sequence continues at coordinate 18,401 of SCLH01000147.1, forward strand.
ATCGTATCGTATCTTGAGGGGGTGATTTGAAAACTGGATCGTATCGTATCTAGGAGGTCGAAATTAAAAATGAATCGTATCTAGAGGGGTTGATTCAAAAACTGGATCGTATCGCAAAAAACCGATACGATCCGATCCGAAAAATACGATACGATCCAATTATGCTGATCCTTGGCATAAAANTTTTTTTTTCCTGCAAACTCAAAAAAGGACATGGGTCATAATTCCAATAAATGGTGCCGAATCTGAGGTGAATTTAATAAGTCCAAAACGACACAAAATATAAGTGACGATGATGGCTGTCTTCGCATTTTCAGTTACATAATGTTGTCTATTTTTAAATGGATTTCAGGTCTCGTACCAAGGTCTCGCTAGTCGGGAGTCGCTGCCAGGACTATCAATTATTATAATTAGTCTATTACTATCAGTATATCATAAGTTTTTTGGATGAAATAGAAAAATAAATTAGAAAAGTGTATAGCGCGTGTTCGAATCCCACTAATGTTGTCTTAGGGATTGTCTTGAGTATTATTATAGGCAAGGGTGCTTGATATTGGGACCGCTGAATTTGATCGGTGTGTAATCACTCAGACAATCACTTAGACATCATTAGTGGGAGTCGAACACGCGCTATAGGATAAAAGGATGAACTTGATTGTACAGAATTTCAAATTTATAACTTTGGACATAAAGTTTCTTTTGGAATCACTTGGAATCCCGTCAAAAATTAAAAACCTTTTTTTAATTTTCTGTCATTCTGATGCTTGAATTATTTTTTTTATTTCGAAAAAAATTTCATGAAAGATGTCAAGCTTGATGATAAGCGATATCGAAATCGATTTTAAATTTTTGACGGGGTTCCAAGTGATTATATAATCTTTTCATTGCAAACTTATTTATTTTAATTTTCTAAATCAAAATATATAAATTTTCTTTATCAAGCAAAATTTATTTTTGCCGTTCCTACCTTAGTTTACGCCTAGATTTATTTAAATTATATATGGATTTTGATTGGGTAACAAATCGTTAAATTCTAGCGTCTAATCAATTGGCACAGCGTCTATCACTCTGAATTAACTGCCTTAGGGCCCGACCCTACTCTGCATAAAGAACTTCGTAAAAAGTACGTTGTTTTTCACGTCAATCAGATATTACAGAGAAAAAACATTAATAGTCATAATTATGAAATTTTTACTTATTTTTTATCTCGCAAATTTAACCAATGGAATGAGGCAAACTCATGGGCTAATCGCTACTGGACCTCAGCCACAATGTGAGCCCTTTACTACTTTTAAATTAAAATTTGTTCAAAAATGTACCAGTTTTGCTACCAGTAAATCGACAATTTTGAGCACTCCTGGTTTTTCCGATTTTTATAAAGGAAATATTTGGGTTGGATGGACAATTAAAACGAAATCAATTTTGACTCCAATAATGATAGTACTAGAAAGTATTGAGATCGACTGTGACGATGGATATTTGCAAATTTCAGAAGGAAATAATAGATCTAAACAGGAAACGTTAAAACTATTTATGATTTATAAAAATATTAACGATTGATTTGTTTATTTTTGAAGATCGGAAATACAGAAATTACTCAGTTAAAACAGATAACTAATTATGCGATGGTCTTGCGTTCGACTCAACAATAACCCATAAAATTGGTCATCTGTTTTTACTGAGTTATTTCTGTATTTCTGATCTTCAAAATGAACAAATCAATCGTGCATCTTAAACAAAATTTTAATGATACATTTTACTGGTCGCTGATTTTCACATTTAAATAGCGCTATAAGAAAAATAGCGCTTAAAAATGAAATCACAGAATTATTTTTTTGAAACCTAAATAGTACACTAAGCACAATACGCTTAATCGACGCACAATTTTCTAAAGTACTTTATTAAATACAAAATAGTTGGTAGCACTCCGGAGTTAGGGCGGGTAGTGTCCGCACAAAAAGTTCGCTGAAAATTTGAAATAATACTAAACTGGTCTCAAAAAATGATTGAAGGTGGTCCTCAAAATATGAGCTAAATTGGAGCAAGTTTAGGGGTCATTTTCAAATCTGAAAATGTTGAACACCGTGCGCCAGAGGTCGTCAAAATGGTAAATTTGGTTGATTGTTATTCAAACAAGGATCTTACAGTTTATTATGGATTATAGTTATTTTATATTATACACTGGGTGCACCCTTATCCGTACGCCTCAGCTCGGCCAAAAATCGTACAGATAAGGGTACATCGTACGGATAAGGGTACTTTTTTGGGGTCGAGTAAAAAAAAGAGCAAAAAAAGATTTTTTTTTTATATTTTCGTGAATACTGATGATGCAATAAAACGCGAAACGTCTATTATATTTAATTTAATAATTATAAACTGTAGACGATATATGTCTACAAGAAGCATTAGAGAGCAGAATAATTTTTACTCTTTAGCGCCTTCTATGAACTTTTATTGTTCATAGTTTATAAAACCATCATCAGAAAATTGACTACGTCAAATATTTTGATGGGAGTTTTTTGTATGTATCTCTGTATAAATTTTAGGTTATATACTGTATTTTAAGATTGAAAAAAATTTCCCAATAGATTTTAAGATAATTGTTATAACGTCAATTTCAATATAAAATAAATTTTATCGATTATAAACTGTAAGATCTTTGTTCAAATCAAAAGCAACAAAATTTACCATTTTGACAACCTCTAGCGAGAAAGCTTTTTGTCGGATGATCGCGAGACCACCGCCGATCATTTTTTTAGGCCAGTTTACTATAATATCAAATTTTTCCGCTGAAATTCGTCATTTTAGAAATTTTTGTCGATTTTCTAGGGCAAAAAAGGCAAAATTTGATAATAACCATATGTTAATATATCTCAAGTCAATATATAGATCAAGTCAATATATAGAATCTATATTATAGATCAACTTAATTTGCGGAAAAATCCTAATTGCTTATTAAATCGCTCAAAATTTTTTCAGAATAAGTAAATCTTCATGTAATCTCAAATTTGTATTTATTTTGATGACAAAAAATAAACTTTTTAAAACTAACCTTCTCTATTAAGAAATAAATTCTTTATCAAAACCAAAAATATATTTTCATCAAGAATGTTATGAAGGTTATAAAAATTTGTGCCAGTAATTGTAAGCTGCTGACAATTGGCTCTTAAATAAACGCTTCAATAAAAATAAGATTCTATATATATAGGTCGATATAAGGGTTAAAATTCTAACCCACAACTATATATCGTTTCTTATTTTTATTCTAGCTAAGAATGTTAATCCCTGTTTACTCATCTTCTTTATATTTCATTTTTCGGATGGTCATTTGACCTAAGCCAAACGCTAACCATAGATTCACCAAATTCTTCCAATGATCATTTTATATATTTTTGTGATTCGATGAATCTGTCGTAAATATCTCCCGTTAACCCATGTTCTCAAACTGTGCCGATTGGCACAGTTGATCATTCAGCGCGGCTGTTATTATAGCAAATTACCGCATATTTCATAAATTTTATAATGCTATTTTTTCCAAATTCGCTGTCTTTTAGTTTTCAATTTTTTCTCACTTTTCTTGTTCGTGAATAATGGCGATTTAAGTCGAAAAATTAAAATGAGTTTTCTAACTTGAATTTTGTTTTCAAACTATTAAAGACTTTTATAAAAAAGACTTATGATATCAATTGTTTTTAAAAATTATTGGAAAAAAATGACATATTTCCATCTAAGTTAGATGATCTATCTCATGAAAAAATATGAATTGAGAAATTAAATGAAGCTTTTAAATTTTTGAAATAACCGTGTCCAGGGTTGTTTTGAAATGCTGAGTACACGGGTTAAGAAGGTCAAATGATCATCCAAAAAATCAAATATGATGAAAATGATTTGCAAGAATTAACATCCAGTGAAAACATGTTTGAAACATAAAATTTACCAGTCATAAAAAAGAGTGTCATGTTGATACTGTCTGACACTAGATGTCTTCATAATATATTATCCAGATTGAAATTATTTTAAACTCAGTTGAATAACCATTTTCCAAGCAGGAAATCTTTCCGCAATCAAAAAGCCACGAATAATGATTTCATATCTCTTGAAGAGTCGACAAGTAAGTTAATAATGTATCAGATACCACCATTAACGGGGTAGCCGTCATGAATTGAGGCTGAAACTAAAAATGTTCGCAATTTTATTTTCAAACTTTTTTTCTGAAAATATGGACAATTTGAAACAAACTGGTGCTATTTTATCTTCTCCGTCAGAAAAGTAATTTATTGTCATTCTGCAAAAATATCGTCATGGTTTTTCGCATTTTAATCTAAATTTATGGATTTTTAGAAATTCAAAGTACCATTTTCCGAGACAAAAAAATACAAAAATTAATGCTTTGATAGTAACAGCTGTTTGCTAACTTATCAGCTATTTAATTATATAGGTTTTCAATTTTTAACTGGATAATTCAGGGAGGAGTCGGGTTTTGCGTGACACTATTGAAATAAGCTCGAATAAAGTTTTTTGCCGATTCTGGAACGGATATATAACACATTTACGAAAAAGATAGTGACAGACCTGCGTACGTATTTTGTGGTCAATATAATTCAAAAATAATTTTCCTATCCAAAAAACTCACGGAGGAGTAGACTTTTTAAGACCAAATATCACTCTATTTTCAAGCACGTTTCTGATTGGTTGAGCAATCAGTGATTTTCGATTATATTCTATGGTCGAAACGTTAAAAAACCCAATATTTATATTGAAACATTTATAATTTTATTTGTCTCGAACCAAAAAACATATAAATATCACATTATATGAAATTATTGGGAACTACAATGTTTATTATTCCAGATATTTGGCCTCAAAAATCACAAAATAGGCTTTTTTTATGACGGGTACCCCCTTAAGGGTGTGGGTGTCGCAGATTTTGACAGTTTACGAAGCTATTTTTGGATAAATTAGCAGAGCTGATATCCCAAAAACTTTTGTATCTTGAAGAACAACTCTTCACGGTGATTTGTAATTTAACAGTAATATGATACAATCCAACCTACGCCTACACCTACGCTTTTAAAAAGACTCTTAAAAAAACACTCATAATGAATTTTCTCCTTCAATTTTCACCATTTTTCATTATTTTTTTGTGTCAGGCTCCAAAGAAGCCTGACACATAATGCATTATTGTCGTTTACTCGGAATTTTGCTTATGGCGGCCAAAAAACGAAAACAAAAATTATTGATTTATTTATGATTTAAATTGAAAGTGCGATATTTTGTTTTTTTTTGACGCTACCGAGTTAAAAATTGCACCAAAATCCTTAAAAGTGTTTGTATTAACGGGAAAAAAATTTTTGAAGCATTTTTTCTGGTTTCTAAATTTTGTCGAAAATTAAGGCTCAAAATGAAAACTTGACATTGCCCCCAAGAGACGCCGAAGCAAAATTTCAAAAAAACTCTCTAATGCATTGTCAAGCAAATCTTGTGCTTTCAGATACAATATGAGTCGAAACTGTATCTCTCAAACTGGTGGAGGAGATACCTTTTGTCTGAGCCTCCCAAACTGACCATTTCAAAATTTTAATTTTTTGTTTTATCGCATTTTTGTCCGCTAAAAGCAAAATTTTAAAACAAAATTGAAGGAGTAGATACAAACTGCGTGTTTTTTCAGTAGCTTTTTAAAAGCGTAAGTGTTGGCGTAGGTGGGATTGTATCAACGAAGGTTGGTTCTGTTAGTTACAAATGTTTTTGGAATATCACTTTTGCTAGTTTGCCGAGAAATGGCCTCGGAAGAGGCCCAAATTTGCGACACCTACTCCCTTAAGGGGGTAGCAGCGATGTGGCAGACTGGCGTCAATTTAACTTACGAAAATAATTAGTTGGTTTATTTTTTTGTGCTTATTATCGTTAGCTGAACCAGAATAAATGTGTATCAGCTCATTAATTTTTTTAATCTATTTAAGGAAAGATTTGAGTTAGAACTTTTATTATTGAATTCGTAAAATTTTCAAAAAAATTCAAAACATTATGAAAATTTCACGCATTTTTCACCAAAAATTTTTTTTTCTGAAATTTGTGAATAAAAACAAAAATAATAGCCACTTTCACTTTTTTCATGCATGTTTACATATTTTCTGACAGCTGTTTAAAAAATCAAAACATGTTCATTTGTCATTTTTTGTCGATTTTTTTTAGAAATATTATAAAAAATTTTCGCAAATCAAGTCAAAATTTTTTATTAATGCTTTTTGAATTCTTCTTGAAAAATCAGACCGAATCAGTTGTGTTATTTTGGTATCTATTTGATCTCCGTATTTCCACCGATGGAAAAGTCAATCGAATATCGTTTCTGAACTACTGATGAAATTTACAACACTTGCTTGTGACACCGGTTTGTGCATTTGGCACGCAGATTATACAATTAATTATTTTCAAATCTCAATTAAATCTCGGGTGTATAGGCTACTTTCTTTCAAAGTCAGAAGATTTTAAATATTAAACGCAATTGAAGGTCAATTTTTTCCTAAAAAGCAGTTTTTCTCTTTTTTCATGGAAAAAAACTTTCATATTTAGGAAATTTTTCATATGGATGATGATTCTCCCACTAATTAGCGCATAACACCCGAAATGCTGAAGTTAATAAATATCGCCTTCAAAAAAAACTACCATGGTGCAAGTTGGAAATGGAAGTTATAATGAAAAGTGGTTTTTGATATTTTTACAGATACTTAAGTATGTTGAGGAATTGAAAATATAAACGTTTGCAAGAATGAACACTTTTATTGAAGATAAAAAAAATTTCACATTTTTTTTCTTTCATAATCATCCGAAAAAATGTTCCAATCTGCCCCATCGCTGCTACCCCCTTAAAGTGCAATACAAGATTAATTCGACCTCGGTAATCTAAAATTTGCTGTCAATAAAATAGGCTGTAATTTTCAAATAAACATCCAAATTGAACTGCAGACTTAACAGCATATATTTAACTCCCGTAGTGGCCGACAATCTCTGGACCCGTAGTGTCTTCGAGCCATCCGTGGCTTTGCGTTTCCACATTTGATAACCTTTTATAAACTTTTTAACAAGTTGTTTTTTATGGGACTGTAGAGAATTTTTTGAAAATATGATTATCATTTGAAAAAATATATGTTGATAATGAATCTTCGGTTATATGCTTGATTAAAACGCAAAGCCACGGATGGCTCGAAGACACTACGGGTTCAGAGATTGGTCGGCCACTACGGAGTTAAATATATGCTGTTAAGTCTGCAGTTCAATTTGGATGTTTATTTTGAAAATTACAGCCTATTTTATTGACAGCAAATTTTAGATTACCGAGGTCGATTAATCTTGTATTGCACTTAAGGGGGTAGCAGCGATGTGGCAGATTGGAACATTTTTTCGGATGATTTATGAAAGAAAAACAAATGTGAAATTTTTTTTATCTTCAATAAAAGTGTTCATTCTTGCAAACGTTTATATTTTCAATTCCTCAACATACTTTAAGTATCTGTAAAAATATCAAAACCACTTTTCTTATAACTCCATTTCCAACTTGACCCGGATGTGAGTTTTTTTTGAGGCGATATTTATTAACTTCAGGCATTTTCGGTGTTATGCGCTAATTAGTGGAGAAAATCATCATCCATATGAAAAATTTCCTAAATATGAAAGTTTTTTTTCATGAAAAAAGAGAAAAACTGCTTTTTAGGAAAAAATTGACCTTCAATTGCGTTTAAATATTAAAAAATCTCCTGACTTTTGAAAGAAAGTAGCCTATAACACCCGAGATTTAATTGAGATTTTTTGAAAATAATTAATTGTTTATAATCTGCGTGCCAAATGCACAAACCGGTGTCACAGCAAGTGTTGTAAATTTCATCAGTAGTTCAGAAAACGATATTCGATTGACTTTTCATCGGTTGAAATACGGAGATCAAATAGATACAGAAAAATTAACACAACTGATTCCGTCTGATTTTTCAGAAGAATTCAAAAAAGCATAATAAAAAATTTTGACTGATTTGCGCAAATTTTTTATAATATTTCTAAAAAAAATCGACAAAAAATGACAAATGAACATGTTTGATTTTTAAACATCTGTCAGAAAATATGTAAACATGCATGAAAAAAGTGAAAGTGGCTATTATTTTGTTTTTATTCACAAATTTTCAGAGAAAAAAACAGAAAAAATTTTGGGTGAAAAATGCGTGAAATTTAATAATGTTTTGAATTTTTTTGAAAATTTTACGAATTCAAAAATAAAATTTCTAACTCAAATTCTTTCCTAAATAGATAAAAAAAATTAATGAGCTGATACACATTTAATTCTGGTTCAGCTAACGATAATAAGCACAAAAAAATAAACCAACTAATTATTTTCGTATTAAATTAACCGCCAGTCTGCCACATCGCTGCTACCCCTTAAGGGAGTGGGTGTCGCAAATGTTGAGCCTCTTCCGAGGCCATTTCTCGCCAAAAACTAGCAAAAGTGATATTCCAAAAAACATTTGTAACTAACAGAACCAACCTTCGTAATCTGATACAATCCCACCCTACGCCAACACTTACGCTTTTAAAAAGCTACTGAAAAAAACACGCAGTTTGTATCTACTCCTTCAATTTTGTTTAAAAATTTGCTTTTAGCGGACAAAAATGCGATAAAACAAAAAATTAAAATTTTGAAATGGTCAGTTTGGGAGGCTCAGACAAAAGGTATTCTCCTCCACCAGTTTGAGAGATACAGTTTCGACTCATATTGCATCTGAAAGCACAAGATTTGTTTGACAATGCATTAGAGAGTTTTTTGAAATTTTTGCTTCGGCTGTCTCTTGGGGGCCATGTCAAACTTTTCATTTTTTGAGCCGTTAATTTTCGACAAAATTTAGAAAACCAGAAAAAATGCTTCAAAAATTTTTTCCGTTAATACAAACACTTTTAAGGATTTTGGTGCAATTTTTAACTCGTAGCGTAAAAAAAAAAAAAAAAATATCGCACTTTCAATTTAAATCATAAATAAACAATAATTTTTGTTTTCGTTTTTTGGCCGCCATAAGCAAAATTCCGAGTAAAGGACAATAATGCATTATGTGTCAGGCTTCTTTGGAGCCTGACACAAAAAAATAATGAAAAATGGTGAAATTGAAGGAGTTACATTCATTATGAGTGTTTTTTTAAGAGTCTTTTTTAAAAGCGTAGGTGTAGGCGTAGGTTGGATTGTATCAGATTACTGGTTAAATTACAAATCACCGTGAAGAGTTGTTTTCAAGATGCAAAGTTTTTTCGGATATCAGCTCTGCTAATTTAGCAAAAATAGCTTCGTAAAACTGTCAAAATCTGCGACACTCACACCCTTAAAGCTACCCGTCATAAAAAAAGCTATTTTGTGATTTTTGAGGCCAAATATCTGGAATAATATACATTGTAGTTCCCAATAATTTCATATAATGTGATATTTATATGTTTTTTGGTTCGAGACAAATAAAATTATAAATGTTTCAATATAAATATGGTCTTTTTAACGTTTCGAACATAGAATATAATCGAAAATCACTGATTGCTCAACCAATCAGAAACGTGCTTGAAAATAGCAGTGATATTTTGGTCTTAAAAAGTCTACTCCTCCGTGAGTTTTTTGGATAGGAAAATTATTTTTGATTATATTGACCACAAAATACGTACGCAGGTCTGTCACTATCTTTTCGTAAATGTTTATATATCCGTTCCAGAATCGGCAAAAAACTTTATTCGCAGCTTATCAATAGTGTCACGCAAAACCCGACTCCTCCCTGAATTATCCAGTTAAAAATTGAAACCTATAATTAAATAGCTGATAAGTTAGCAAACAGCGTTACTATCAAAGCACTTAATTTTTGTATTTTCTTGTCTCGCGAAAATGGTACTTTGAATTTCTGAAAATCCATACAATTAAGATTAAAATGCGAAAAACCATGACGATATTTTTTGCAGAATGACAATAAATTACTTTTCTGACGGAGAAGATAAAATAGCACCAGTTTGTTTCAAATTGTCCATATTTTCAGTCAAAAAACTTGAAAATAAAATTGCGAACATTTTTAGTTTCAGCCTCAATCATGACGGCTACCCCGTTAATGGTGGTATCTGATACATTATTAACTTACTTGTCGACTCTTCAAGAGATATGAAAATCATTATTCGTGGCTTTTTGATTGCGGAAAGATTTCCTGCTTGGAAAATGGTTATTCAACTAAGTTTAAAATAATTTCAATCTGGATAATATATTAATAAGACATCTAGTGTCAGACAGTATCAACATGACACTCTTTTTTATGACTGGTAAATTTTATGTTTCAAACATGTTTTCACTGGATGTTAATTCTTGCAAATCATTTTCATCATATTTGATTTTTTGATGATCATTTAGACTTCTTAACCCGTGTACTCAGCATTTCAAACAACCCTGGACACGGTTATTTCAAATTTAAAAGCTTCATCAATTTTCTCAATTCATATTTTTTCATGAGATAGATTACTAACTTAGATGAAATATGTCAATTTTTTTCAATAATTTTTAAAAAACAATTGATATCATAAGTCTTTTTTATTAAAAGTCTTTAATAGTTGAAAACAAATTCAAGTTAGAAAACTCATTTAAATTTTCGACTTTAAATCGCCATTATTCACGAACAAGAAAAGTGAGAAAAATTGAAAACTGAAAGACAGCGAATTTGAAAAAATAGCATTATAAAATTTATGAAATATGCGGTAATTTGCTATAATAACAGCCGCTCTGAATGATCAACTGTGCCATCGGCACAGTTTCGAGAACATGGGTTAACGGGAAATATTTACGACAGATTCATCGAATCACAAAAATATATAAAATGATCATTGGAAGAATTTGGTGAATCTTATGGTTAGCGTTTGGCTTAGGTCAAAGACATCCGAAAATGAAATATAAAGAAGATGAGTAAACAGGGATTAACATTCTTAGCTAGAATAAAAATAAGAAACCGATATATAGTTGTGGGTTAGAATTTTAACCCTTATATCGACCTATATATTATAGAATCTTATTTTTATTGAAGCGTTTATTTAAGAGCCAATTGTCAGCAGCTTACAATTACTAGCACAAATTTTTATAACCTTCATAACATTCTTGAATGAAAAATATATTTTTGGTTTTGATAAAGAAATTTATTTCTTAATAGAGAAGGTTAGTTTTAAAAAGTTTATTTTTTGTCATCAAAATAAATACAAATTTGAGATTACATGCAAGATTTACTTTTCTGAAAAAATTTTGAGCGATTTAATAAGCAATTAGGATTTTTCCGCAAATTAAGTTGATCTATAATATAGATTCTATATATTGACTTGATCTATAATGACTTGGAATATATTAACATATGGTTATTATCAATTTTTTGCCTTTTTTGCCCTAAAAAATCGACAAAATTTCTAAAATAACGAATTTTAGCGGAAAAAATTTTGATATTATAGTAAACTGGCCTAAAAAAATGATCGGCGGTGGTCTCGCGATCATCCGACAAAAAGCTTTCTCGCTAGAGGTTTGTCAAATGGTAAATTTTGTTGCTTTTGATTTGAACAAGATCTTACAGTTTATAATCGATAAAATTTATTTTATATTGAAATTGACGTTATAACAATTATCTTAAAAATCTATTGGGAAATTTTTTTCAATCTTAAAATACAGTATATAACCTAAAATTTATACAGAGATACATAACAAAAACTCCCATCAAAATATTTGACGTAGTCAATTTTCTGATGATGTTTTATAAACTATGAACAATAAAAGTTCATAGAAGGCGCTAAAGAGTAAAAATTATTCTGCTCTTAATGCTTGCTGTAGACATATATCGTCTAACGTTTATAATTATTAAATTAAATATAATAGACGTTTCCGCGTTTTATTGCATCATCAGTATTCACGAAAATATAAAAAAAAAATTTTTGCTCTTTTTTTACTCGACCCAAAAAAAAGTACCCTTATCCGTACGATGTACCCTTATCCGTACGACTTTGGCCGAGCTGAGGCGTACGGATAAGGGTGCACCAGTGTATAATATAAAATAACTATAATCCATAATAAACTGTAAGATCCTTGTTTGAATAACAATCAACCAAATTTACCATTTTGACGACCTCTGGCGCACGGTGTCAACATTTTCAGATTTGAAAATGACCCTAAACTTGCTCCAATTTAGTCATATTTTGAGGACCACCTTCAATCATGTTTTAGACCAGTTTAGTATTATTTCAAATTTTTCAGCGAACTTTTTTGTGCGCGACACTACCGCCCTAACTCCGGAGTGCTACCAACTATTTTGTATTTAATAAAGTACTTTAGAAAATTGTGCGTCGATTAAGCGTATTGTGCTTAGTGTACTATTTTAGGTTTCAAAAAAATAATTCTGTGATTTCATTTAAGCGCTATTTTCTTATAGCGCTATTTAAATGTGAAAATCAGCGCACAGTAAAATGTATCATTAAAATTTTGTTTAAGATGCACGATTTGCATTTGTTCACTTTTGAAGATCAGAAATACAGAAATAACTCAGTAAAAACAGATGACCAATTTATGGGTTATTGTTGAGTCGAACGCAAGACCATCGCATAATTAGTTATCTGTTTTAACTGAGTAATTTCTGTATATTTCCGATCTTTCAAAAATAAACAAATCAATCGTTAATATTTTTATAAATCATAAATAGTTTTAACGTTTCCTGTTAGATCTATTTTCCTTCTGAAATTTGCAAATATCCATCGTCACAGTCGATCTCAATACTTTTCTAGTACTATCATTATTGGAGTCAAAATTGATTTCGTTTTAATTGTCCATCCAACCAAATATTTTCCTTTATAAAAATCGAAAACCAGGAGTGCTCAAAATTGTCGATTTACTGGTAGCCAAAACTTCGGTACATTTTTGAACAATTTTAATTTAAAAGTAGTAAAGGGCTCACATTGTGGCTGAGGTCCAGTAGCGATTTAGCCCATGAGTTTGCCTCATTCATGTTTAAGTTTGCGAGATAAAAAATAAGTAAAAATTTCAAATTATGACTATTAATGTTTTTTCTCTGTAATAATCTGATTGACGTGAAAAAACACGTACTTTTTACGAAGTTCTTTATGCAGAGTAGGGTCGGCCCTAAGGCAGTTAATTCAGAGTGATAGACGCTTGCCATTGATTAGAACGCTAGAATTAACGATTTGTTACCCGCATCAAAATCCAATATATAATTTTAAATAAATCTAGCGTAAACTAAGGTAGGAACGGCAAAAATAAATTTTGCTTGATAAAGAAAATTTATATATTTTGATTAGAAAATTAAAATAAATAAGTTTGCAATGAAAATATTATATATCACTTGCGAACCCCGTCAAAAATTTAAATCGATTTCGATATCGCTTATCACAAGCTTGACATGTTTCATGAAATTTTTTCGAAATAAAAAAAATAATTCAAGCATCCACAATGACAGAAAAATTAAAAAAGGTTTTAATTTTTGACGGGATTCCAAGTGATTCACAAAGAAAAAATTCCAAGTTCATCTTTTATCCTATAGCCGCGTGTTCGACTCCCACTAATGATGTCTAAGTGATTGTCTGAGTGATTACACACCGATCAAATTCAGCGGTCCCAATATCAAGCACCCTTGCCTATAATAATACTCAAGACAATCCCTAAGACAACATTAGTGGGATTCGAACACGCGCTATACACTTTTCTAATTTATTTTTTCTATTTCATCCAAAAAACTTATGATATACTGATAGTAATAGACTAATTATAATAATTGATAGTCCTGGCAGCGACTCCCGACTAGCCAGAGACCTTGGTACGAAACCTGAAATCCATTTAAAAATAGACAACATTATGTAACTGAAAATGCGAAGACAGCCATCATCGTCACTTATATTTTGGTCGTTTTGGACTTATTAAATTCACCTCAGATTCGGCACCATTTATTGGAATTAATGACCCATGTCCTTTTTTTGAGTTTGCAGGAAAAAAAAAAATTATCTATAACCTATAGGCTTTAGAGCCTTTTATGCCAAGGATCAGCATAATTGGATCGTAGGTATTTTTCGGATCGGATCGTATCGGTTTTTTTGCGATACGATCCAGTTTTTGAATCCAACCCTCTAGATACGATCCATTTTTAATTTCAACCTCCTAGATACGATACGATCGAGTTTTCAAATCACCCCCTCAAGATACGATACGATCGAGTTTTTCAAATCAACCCCTTTAGATACGATCCAATATCCTTTCATATGCCGATCCCTGCTTTTAGACTATAGCCCTATAGTTAGGGAGCGAACCGGCAAACGCTTCTTGGTTTAAACCATAACAGTTGACCTGAATTATTTGGGGCTTACTAGGTAAATGTACCCCAAGGATTAAGATTCTGAGCATGAAGTTATCCCTTTGAGCCACTCTAGTGGCCAGAAAATGACTCACCAAAACTTCTTCACGACTAAATTAAAATTTAAGCATTTTACTTCATTTTTTTAAAATTACAAACAACTCAGCCGTACTCACAAAAAATTAACTACATTTCTTGTAAAGACTATAAGTTATTGATCGAAAAAGTCAGCTTATATCCTTTTCCAACAAAGTGAATTCTTGAAAATGATGGTGATATGATGATGGTGATATGATCGGGCTGATTATTATGCACCAAGCACAATTGGCGCCTCCAATATCAGGTAATCTTGCCTATGATTATACTCAGACATCACTTAAGACAACACTAGTTTGATTCGAACACGCGCTATAGATATCACCATCATTTTCAAGATCACCTTTGGTTAAAAAAGATATCTCAACATTGAATAAAAAAAATATTTTTTGAAAAATTCTGAGATACATAAATTATATAATAGTCATAAATAGTAGGCTTTGTGGTCTTATTCCTACTATCTTCATTTTAAAACGTGTAAATTAAAAGTGAATTGCCTGTTGTTGAGGCGACCCAATGAGGTAGAAGGTTTTTAATGATAAATGTAGCACCAGGTTTCCTTTGGCTTATAAAGCATAGTTGGAGATTTTTAAGTATATTAATGTGAATGCGTCCACTACTTGCCGGAAATCGAGTCTACGAGTTAAAATAATTTTTTATAAAATCGAGTGCCAAATGGCACAAACCGATGTTTTGCACAAGTGTTAAAAATTTCATCAATAGTTTAAGAATGATATTCGCGCAGCCCATCCAGTGTTCTAAACGGGATCGGGATCCGAGTCGAGATAGGGATATTATGAAAAAAAAATTATGAGTCGGACCGGTGCGGGATCGGGATTGAAAACTCATCCGTTTTAGAAACCTGCTTCAATCGGTTGACAGACGAAAATCAATAGATGCCAGAAAAATTGGCGGTGTACAAATTTTATAGTATTGCTGCCTCATTTTTCTGTAAAAATTTCAAAAAACTACTTATTTATATGTTGAACTTGATTTGCGGCAGGACTTGATTTGCTATGATTTTTGAAGAGCGGTTTAAAAATATGTAAGCATGTATGAAAAAAATTAAATGGGCTATTCCTCATGTTTTCACCCACAAAATTTCAATAATGGAAATCAGAAAAATTTTGTACGGAAAAATGCAGAAAATATCATAATGTTTTAGCGGTTTTTTTTAGGTTTATTATCAATTTAAGAATTTGAATCTAACTCAATCTTTCCTAAATAAAAAAAAAAATGATTTTTTATAACTTGGAACATATTTTGTTTTCGGTTAAGATAACGATAATAAGCATTCAAAATAAACTGTCTCTTATTTTCGTAAGTTATATTTAATAAGTCTGCCGGAGTTTATGGCACCTTCCTTTGAACAAGGATCTTACAGTTTAGTTATCGATTTTTAAGTATTTCATATCAAACTTGAACCTACAATTTAATGGCTTGAAATGCATTATCTATTTTTTTCGGGCGGGGAAATTTTTTTAAATTGTAAAATACTAACCAAAAAGTTTGCCGGGTAGTTAACTGGCTGATGGCGGTACTATAAATCATCAAGACGATTCACACTAGGTGTAGAGAGCGAAAATGACATTTTAACTCTTTTCCTTAGGGCCTTCTAGACATTAATCACCATGGACCCATAATATCCTATGGTTGATAACACGTCCATTCAGGCAAGTTTAGCTATGGCAATCTTTGTTGGTTGATGGTTTCAAAACGTTGAGATGTACATAAATTCTTTAGAGGATATGTACTATAGTTTTAACAATCTAACAAAATTTGCCCGAGCCGAAATGAAGATAATCGCATTTTGAGGTTAACTTTGCATAAATATAATAAAATTGGTGTAAACTGTAAAGGTCATTGTTTTAATCAAAAATTACAATTCAAAATTTACCGCTTGGAACGGACCTAAAGCGAGAGAACCTATTTCAAATTTTGTAAAAACATACATGAGTGGAGCCCAAATTTGGGTCAAGCGTTAAATTTGAGTGGTCTTCAAAAGACCCAATAAATGAATATATCTGTACTCAGTAACGCAAAAACGCCGAGGCTTATTAAACCACACAATTTTTATAAATAAAATGTGATAAATTGGTACATGCCATGTAGTAAATGAAATTTATAGTGTTTCACCCCCGTGAAACATATAATTTTCCTAAAAAATAAAATATATGTGTCCCACATTAAAGGAAATCATAGTTTCACAGTTTAAGAAACTATAACTTTTATTGACCAACGAAAATAAATTCCAGTTCGGCATTAGCAAGAAATCACGTTTTATGTACGTGAGGATCACGTTTTTAATAATTTTTTTAGTTATTATAATTTTTACTAATATTGTTCATTTAGGAAAATGGCAAGTGTTGACTTTCAAATCCATCGTTTATTTCAATATTCAAGGTAATTTATTAAATCTAAGTTTTCTGCTCATGGAAATTTCAGTCCTAGAATACAATAGATGATATCTTAGCTGTAAATCCACCTTGATTCTCGACAACATCACTTTTTCTTACGACTTTAAAAACTCACGCGTTAGAATATCTTATAACATGTGGCCTCATCCCGAATTTTGATGCATGTTATACGGAACCGGCAATCTGAGAAATTATTGTTAACGTAAGAGGTAGAATTAATGTGTGCAAGTGGGGTTTTGAATTAGTCTGCTGGAAATTTTGTTGAGATAACTCTTGGTAATGACTTATGACAACTTTTTATTTACAAACATGAGAATTTTTTTCTTTTTATGTTTTATAGTATAAGTTATGTGTTATAGTATAAAATTTATACCTTTCATCAAAACGTGTGATAGAGTTTGCAATTTTTGTTGTCAAAAATCTTATTTAAAATTCGCATCGCGAACTAGCCCCGCGTTCAATAGATATTTTTTCGTTTTTGTGTTGGAGATTTCCGGCCGAAATTTTGAAATCATAGATGAAAGAATTAACAGTGTTACTATGATATAACAGTCTAGTCATTGCTATGTTGCATTCACAAGCTCACCTTTGAATTGCTCAAAATGGTTTTTGGTTATCGATGAAAATGTTTATGCAACAATTTGTTAGATTACGTCGAAACTCCAGCTGACTCCACAAAATTCCAATGAATTTTTTTCTTGCGCTAAAAATCCATCTGACGTCGCGGAAACTGTTAGCTGACACCTTTTATAAGATNATATTTTTCAAAAAATTCTCTACAGTCCCATAAAAAAAATTTGTTAAAAAAGTTTATAAAAGGTTATCAAATGTGGAGAAGAAAATTAAAAATTCTCTCATTTTCGCCGATTCTCACAAACAAGTGCATAAATAACACAAATTTAAGGGGGTAGGTGTCGGTTTTTTTTGAGCCCTTTAGAGAATTAATTTATGATACATTAATATCGGTTATGACTAAAGTTGACCCAAGGAATTTCGTGGTGGCAATTATATTTTTCAAAACAATCTAAAACAAAATCTAGAATTTTCAAAATTCGAATATGTTTTTGCTTTAACCCGCTTAAAACCGGTATTCCACCGATATGAACATTTTGTATTGGTGAATATAACTCACCGAAAACAATGCATGACATTAAAATTATCGGAAATGTCTTAATCAAATTCTATAAATTTCAATTATTTTTAAGCAAAAATGTTAAACCTAATTATCGAATTTGACGCTGATTGGTTATAAATTTTGATTAGCTGTAAGCCAACTTTTTGTTTAGTGAAATCAGCTTCAATTTGGTGGTACTTTTGTTCCGATCAGATGAACTTTTTTTTCGAACTTTACATTTCCGGTTCACTTATAGTCATATTTCTAGAATTCTACGATAAAATTCAAAAATCCGAACCAAACATATTGACGACACTATATTTATTAACCTGAGTCGAAAAAACGGTTTTATTCTGAACATCCATCTAGAAGAAGTATCACTTTGAAGACGAAAAATTGTAAAAATCGGCTTTCAAAAGTGATTCTAGAAAATACAAGAGCGAAATTCAAAAAAATGAGCCGAACATATTAGTGACCTCACTCTTTCCGTACTCTGTGTAAATNTATAAGCTGACTTTTCTGATCAAACACTTATAGTCTTTACAAGAAAAGTGTAGTTAATTTTTTGGAGTACGGCTGAGTTGTCTTGAATTTAAAACAATGAAGTAAATGCTTAAATTTTATAATTTAGTCGTGAAGGAAGTTTTGGTTGAGTCATTTTCTGGCCACTAGAGAGTTGCTCAAAGGGATAACTTCATGCTCAGAATGCTTCAATCCTGGGGTAATTTAACCTAAGTAAGCCGCCAAATAATTCAGGTCAACTGTATCGAGTTTACACACGAAGGTTTGCCCCGGTTTCGCTCCCTAACTATAGGCTATAGTCTAAAAGCAGGGATCGGTCATATGAAAGGATATTGGATCGTATCTAAAGGGGTTTGATTTGAAAAACGTCGATCGTATCGTATCTGACGGGGTGATTGAAAATCTCGATCGTAATCGATCTAGGAGGTTTGAAATTAAAATGGAATCGGTATCTAGAGGGGTTGGATTCAAAAACTGGATCGTATCGCAAAAAAACCGATACCGATCCGACCCGAAAAATACCTACGATCCAATTATGCTGATCCTTGCATAAAAGGCTCTAAAGCTAAGTTATAGATAATTTCTTTTTTTCCTTGCAAACTCAAAAAAAGGACATGGTCACTAATTCCAATAAAATGGTGCCGAATCTGAGGTAATTTATAAGTCAAACGACACAAAAATACAGTGACGATGATCGGCTGTCCTTCGCATTTCAGTTTACATAATGTTGTCTATTTTTAAATGGATTCAGTTCGTACCAAGCGTCTCTGGCTAGTCGGGAGTCGCTGCAGGGACTATCAAGTTATTATAATTAGTCTATAACTATCAGTATAATCATACAGTTTTTTGGATGAAATAGAAAAAATAAATTAGAAAAGTGTATACGCGTGTTCGACATCCCCACTAATGTTTGTCTTAGGGATTGTCTGAGTATTATTTATAGGCAAGGGGTGCTTGATATTGGGACCGCTGAATATTGATCGGTGTGTAATCACCAGACCAATCACTTAGACATCATTAGTGGGAGTCCGAACACGCGGCTATAGGATAAAAGGATGAACTTGGAATTTTTTCTTTGTGAATACTTGGAATCCCGTCAAAAATTAAAACCTTTTTTAAGTTTTCTGTCATCTCGTGAGATGTCTTGAATTATTTTTTTTATTTCGAAAAAATTCTCATGAAACGTATTCTAAGCTTGACTGATAACGATATCAAATCGATTTAAAATTTTTGACGGGGTCGCAAAGTGATATATAATCTTTCATTGGCAAACTATTTATTTTAATTTTTAATCAAAATATATAAATCTTTCTTTATAAGCAAAATTTATTTTTGCCGTTCCTACCTTAGTTTACGCCTAGATTTATTTAATTATATATGGATTTTGATCGGGTAACAAATCGTTAATTCTAGCGGTCTAATCAATGGCAAGCGTCTATCACTCTGAATTAACTGCCTTAGGGCCCGACCCACTCTGCATAAAGAACTTCGTAAAAAGTACGTGTTTTTCACGTCAATCAGATATTACAGAGAAAAAACATTATTAGTCTAAATTTGAAATTTTAACTTATTTTTTATCTCGCAAACTTAACAATGGATGAGGCAACTCATGGGCTAATCGCTACTGGACCTCAGCCACAATGTGAGCCCCTTTACTACTTTTAAATTAAAATTGTTCAAAAATGTACGAAGTTTTGTGCTACCAGTAAATCGACAATTTTGAGCACTCCTGGTTTTCACGATTTTTTATAAAGGAAAATATTTGGTTGGATGGAAATTAAAACGAAATCAATTTGGACTCCAATAATGATAGTACTAGAAAAGTATTGAGATCGACGTGACGATGGATATTTGCAAATTTCAGAAGGAAAATAGATCTAAAACGAAAACGTTAAACTATTTATGATTTATAAAAATATTAACGATTGATTTGTTTTTTTGAAAGATCGGAAAATACAGAAATTACTCAGTTAAAACAGATAACTAATTTATGCGATGGTCTTGCGTTCGACTCACCAATAACCCGATAAATTGGTCATCTGTTTTTACTGAGTTATTTCTGTATTTCTGATCTTCAAAATGAACAAAATCAATCGTGCATCTTAAACAAAATTTTAATGATACATTTTACTGGTCGCTGATTTTCACATTTAAATAGCGCTATAAAGAAAATAGCGCTTAAATGAAATCACAGAATTATTTTTTTGAAACCTAAATAGTACACTAAGCACAATACGCTTAATCGACGCACAATTTTCTAAGTACTTTATTAAATACAAAAATAGTTGGTAGCACTCCGGAGTTAGGGCGGTAGTGTCCGCACAAAAAAGTTCGCTGAAAAATTTGAAATAATACTAAACTGGTCTCAAACATGATTGAAGGTGGTCCTCAAATATGACTACAAATTGGAGCAAGTTTAGGGTCATTTTCAAATCTGAAAATGTTGACACCGTGCGCCAGAGGTCGTCAAAATGGTAAATTTGGTGATTGTTATTCAAACAAGGATCTTACAGTTTATTTGGATTATAGTTATTTTATATTATACACTGGTGCACCCTTATCCGTACGCCTCAGCTCGGCCAAAAATCGTACGGATAAGGGTACATCGTACGGATAAGGGTACTTTTTTGGGCGAGTAAAAAAAGAGCAAAAATTTTTTTTTTATATTTTCGTGAATACGGATGATGCAATAAAACGCGGAAACTCTATTATATTTAATTTAATAATTATAACTGTAGACGATATATGTCTACAAGCAAAGCATTAGAGAGCAGAATAATTACTCTTTAGCGCCTTCTATGAACTTTTATTGTTCTAAGTTTATAAAACCTACATCAGAAAATTGACTACGTCAAATATTTTGATGGGAGTTTTTTTGTATGTATTTCTGTATAAATTTTAGGTTATATACTGTATTTTAAGATTGAAAAAAATTTCCCAATAGATTTAAGTAATTGTTATAACGTCAATTTCAATATAAAAATAAATTTTATCGATTATACTGTAAGATCTTGTTCAAATCAAAAGCAACAAATTTTCCATTTGACAAACCTCTAGCGAGAAAGCTTTTTGTCGGATGATCGCGAGACCACCGCCGATCATTTTTTAGGCCAGTTTACTATAATATCAAAAATTTTCCGCTAAAATTCGTTATTTTAGAAATTTTGTCGATTTTTAGGGCAAAAGGCAAAAAATTGATAATAACCATATGTTAATACTCCAAGTCAATACTAGATCAAGTCAATATATAGAATCTATATTATAGATCAACTTAATTTGCGGAAAAATCCTAATTGCTTATTAAATCGCTCAAAATTTTTTTCAGAAAAGTAAATCTTCATGTATCTCAAATTTGTATTTATTTGATGACAAAAAATAAAACTTTTTAAAACTAACCTTCCCTTATTAAGAAATAAATTTCTTTATCAAAACCAAAATATATTTTTCATCAAGAATGTTATGAGGTATAAAAATTTGTGCTAGTAATTGTAAGCTGCTGACAATTGGCTCTTAAATAACCGCTTCAATAAAATAAGATTCTATATATTAGGTCGATATAAGGGTTAAAATTCTAACCCACAACTATATATCGTTTCTTATTTTTATTCTAGCTAAGATGTTAATCCCTGTTTACCATCTTCTTTATATTTCATTTTCGGATGGTCATTTGACCTAAGCCAAACGCTCCCATAAGATTCACCAAATTCTTCCAATGATCATTTATAAATTTTTGTGATTCGATGAATCTGCGTAAATATTTCCGTTAACCCATGTTCTCGAAACTGTGCCGATTGGCACAGTTGATCATTCAGAGCGGCTGTTATTATAGCAAATTACCGCATATTTCATAATTTTATAAGGCTATTTTTTCCAAATTCGCTGTCTTTCAGTTTTCAATTTTTCTTCACTTTTCTTGTTCGTGAATATGGCGATTAAGTCGAAAAATTAAAATGAGTTTTCTAACTTGAATTTTGTTTTCAACTATTAAAGACTTTTATAAAAAGACTTATGATATCAATTGTTTTTTAAAAATTATTGGAAAAAATTGACATATTTCCATCTAAGTTAGTATCTATCTCATGAAAAAATATGAATTGAGAAATTGAATGAAGCTTTTAAATTTTTGAAATAACCGTGTCCAGGGTTGTTTGAAATGCTGAGTACACGGGTTAAGAAGGTCAAATGATACAAAAGAAAAGCAAATATGATGAAAATGATTTGCAAGAATTAACATCCAGTGAAAACATGTTTGAACCATAAAATTTACCAGTCATAAAAAAGAGTGTCAGTGTGATACTGTCTGACACTAGATGTCTTATTAATATATTATCCAGATTGAAATTATTTTAAACTTAGTTGAATAACCATTTTCCAAGCAGGAAATCTTTCCGCAATCAAAAAGCCACGAATAATGATTTCATCTCTCTGAAGAGTCGACAAGTAAGTTAATAATGTATCAGATACCACCATAACGGGGTAGCCGTCATGATTGAGGCTGCAAACTAAAAATGTTCGCAATTTTATTTTCAAGAGTTTTTTTCTGAAAATCTGGACAATTTGAACAAACTGGTGCTATTTATCTTCTCGGTCAGAAAAGTAATTTATTGTCATTCTGCAAAAAATATCGTCATGGTTTTTGCGCATTTTAATCTAATTATGGATTTTCAGAAATTCAAAGTACCATTTTCGCGAGACAAGAAAATACAAAATTAATGCTTTGATAGTAACAGCTGTTTGCTAACTTATCAGCTATTTAATTATAGGTTTCAATTTTTACCTGGATAATTCCAGGGAGGAGTCGGGTTTTGCGTGACACTATTGAATAAGCTGCGAATAAAGTTTTTTGCCGATTCTGCGAACGGATATATAACCCATTTACGAAAAGATAGTGACAGACCTGCGTACGTATTTTGTGGTCAATATAATCAAAAATAATTTTCCTATCCAAAAAACTCACGGAGGAGTAGACTTTTTAAGACCAAATTCACTCTATTTCAAGCACGTTTCTGATTGGTTGAGCAATCAGTGATTTTCGATATATTCTATGTTCGAAACGTTAAAAAGACCCGAATTATTATATTGAAACATTTATAATTTTATTTGTCTCGAACCAAAAAACATATAATTCACATTATATGAAATTATTGGGACTACAATGTATATTATTCCAGATATTTGGCCTCAAAAATCACAAAATAGGTCTTTTTTATGAGGGTAGCCCCCTTTAAGGCGTGTGAGTGTCGCAGATTTTGACAGTTTTACGAAGGTATTTTGGATAAATTAGCAGAGCTGATATCCGAAAAAACTTTGCATCTTGAAAACAACTCTTCACGGTGATTGTAATTTAACAGTAATCTGATACAATCAACCTACGCCTACACCTACGCTTTTAAAAAACTCTTAAAAAAACACTCATAATGAATGTACTCCTTCAATTTCACCATTTTCCATTATTTTTTTGTGTCAGGCTCCAAAGAAGCCTGACACATATGCATTATGGTCCTTTACTCGGAATTTTGCTTATGCGCGGCCAAAAAACGAAAACAAAAATTATTGATTTATTTATGATTTAAATTGAAAGTGCGATATTTTTTTTTTTTTTTTTACGCTACGAGTTAAAAATTGCCACCAAAATCCTTAAAAGTGTTTGTATTAACGGGAAAAAAATTTTTGAAGCATTTTTTCTGGTTTCTAAATTTGTCGAAAATTGGCTCAAAATGAAAAGTTTGACATGGCCCCCAAGACGCGCCGAAGCAAAAATTTCAAAAAACTCTCTAATGCATTGTCAAACAAATCTTGTGCTTTCAGATGCATATGAGTCGAAACTGTATCTCTCAAACTGTTGGAGGAGAATACTTTTTGTCTGAGCCTCCCAAACTGACCATTTCAAAATTTTAATTTTTTGTTTTATCGCATTTTTGTCCGCTAAAAGCAAAATTTTAAAAAAAATTGAAGGAGTAGATACAAACTGCGTGTTTTTCAGTAGCTTTTTAAAAGCGTAAGTGTTGGCGTAGGGTGGGATTGGTATCAGATTACGAAGCTTGGTTCTGTTAGTTCAAAATGTTTTTTGGAATATCACTTTTGCTAGTTTGGCGAGAAATGGCCTCGAAGAGGCTCAAATTTGCGACACCCACTCCCTTAAGGGGTAGCAGCGATGTGGCGAGACTGCGGTTAATTTAACTTACGAAAATAATTGTTGGTTTATTTTTTTGTGCTTATTATCGTTAGCTGAACCAGAATTAAATGTGTATCAGCTCATTAATTTTTTTTATCTATTTAAGAAGGATTTGAGTTAGAAATTTATTTTTGAATTCGTAAAATTTCAAAAAAATTCAAAACATTATTAAATTTCACGCATTTTTCACCCAAAATTTTTTCTGTTTTTTTCTCTGAAAATTTGTGAATAAAAACAAAAATAATAGCCACTTTCACTTTTTTCATGCATGTTTACATATTTTTGACAGATGTTTAAAATCAAACATGTTCATTTGTCATTTTTTGTCGATTTTTTTTAGAAATATTATAAAAATTTGCGCAAATCAAGTCAAAATTTAATTATGCTTTTTGAAGATTCTCTCTGAAAAATCAGACCGAATCAGTTGTGTTAATTTTTCTGTATCTATTTGATCTCCGTATTTCAACCGATGAAAAGTCAATCGAATATCGTTTTCTGAACTACTGATGAAATTTACAACACTTGCTTGGACACCGGTTTGTGCATTTGGCACGCAGATTATAAACAATTAATTATTTTCAAAAATCTCAATTAAATCTCGGGTGTTATAGGCTTACTTTCTTTCAAAAGTCAGGAGATTTTTTAATATTTAAACGCAATTGAAGGTCAATTTTTTCCTAAAAAGCAGTTTTTCTCTTTTTTCATGGAAAAAAACTTTCATATTAGGAAATTTTTCATATGGATGAGATTCTTCCCACTAATTAGCGCATAACACCGAAAATGCCTGAAGTAATAAATATCGCCTCAAAAAAAACTCACATCGGGTCAAGTTGGAAATGGAAGTTATAATGAAAAGTGGTTTTGGATATTTTTAACAGATACTTAGTAGTTGAGGAATTGAAAATATAACCGTTTGCAAGAATGAACACTTTTATTGAAGATAAAAAAAATTTCACATTTTTTTCTTTCATAAATCATCCGAAAAAATGTTCCAATCTGCCACATCGCTGCTACCCCCTTAAAGTGCAATACAAGATTAATCGACCTCGGTAATCTAAAATTTGCTGTCAATAAAATAGGCTGTAATTTTCAAATAAACATCAAATTGAACTGCAGACTTAACAGCATATATTTAATCTCCGTAGTGGCCGCCAATCTGAACCCGTAGTGTTCGAGCCATCCGTGGCTTTGCGTTTTAATCAAGCATTAAACCGAAGATTCATTATCAAACTTATTTTTTCAAAGATAATCATATTTTCAAAAAATATCTCTACAGTCCCATAAAAAACAACTTGTTAAAAAGTTTATAAAAGGTTACCAATGTGGAGAAGAAAATTAAAATTCTCTCATTTTCGCCGATTCTCACAAACAAGTGCATAAATAACACAAATTTAAGGGGGTAGGTGTCGGTTTTTTTTTAGCCTTTATAGAATTAATTTATGATACATTAATATCGGTTTGACTAAAGTTGACCCCAAGGAATTTCGTGGTGGCAATTATATTTTTCAAAAACATTTTAAAACAAAATCTAGAATTTTCAAAATTCGAATATGTTTTTGCTTTAACCCGCTTAAAACCGGTATTCCCACCATGATATGAAAACATTTTTTTATTGGTGAATATAACTCACGAAAACAATGCTGACATTAAAATTATCGGAAATGTCTTAATCAAATTCTATAAATTTTCAATTATTTTTAAGCAAAAATGTTAATCTAATGTTAAACCTAATTATCGAATTTGACGCTGATTGGTTATAAATTTTGATTAGCTGTAAGCCAACTTTTTGTTTAGTGAAATCAGCTTCAATTTGGTGGTACTTTTGTTCCGATCAGATGAACTTTTTTTTCGAACTTTACATTTCCGGTTCACTTATAGTCATATTTCTAGAATTCTACGATAAAATTCAAAAATCCGAACCAAACATATTGACGACACTATATTTATTAACCTGAGTCGAAAAAACGGTTTTATTCTGAACATCCATCTAGAAGAAGTATCACTTTGAAGACGAAAAATTGTAAAAATCGGCTTTCAAAAGTGATTCTAGAAAATACAAGAGCGAAATTCAAAAAAATGAGCCGAACATATTAGTGACCTCACTCTTTCCGTACTCTGTGTAAATTTTCAGACGCTTTGTATGTTGGGCCTAATAGAAGTATAACTTTGAAAAAACGCTTGGGTGTTCTAGAATTAACTCAGCACCTGGTGGTGTGATGT
>SCLH01000147.1:46161-78251 GCA_004367855.1 Oikopleura vanhoeffeni
AAAAATAAGATCAGGTGACGTTTTTGGAAAATATTATTAAGTTCAAAACTCTTAAATAAGGTGTTAATTGGCCCAATTTTTCGGCGTAATTTGATCACTATTTGTTTACTTGAACCAAAACCTTATTTTCTAATTTGAAGGTCACGTGATCGTTTTTGGACTTTGGTGTAATGGAAAAAATTCTCAAAAACTTTTAAAGAACCACTTCACTTTTTTCAAAAATTGATTTAAGGGGGTACTCAACGGTTTCTTGTATTTTGAATCGGGTCTCAGAATTAAACAAAACAAGTTATAAATATTTTGAAGTAGCTAATTTGGAGATCTGACTCTTTGCTATTACCTGAAGGTGAAATTTTTTTTATAAGCACCACAGCACCAAGTTGGAGTAAAGTTCTAGAACACTGATTTTATCTTATATGTCTTTTTTCTCAATAACGGCGGATTGAAATTTTATGAATTTTTTGTCAGAATAATAGTCTACTCCATTTATGACATCCCGATTTTTTTTTGGAAAATTTCGATCGGACATATTTAGGATCAGAAAAAACCGTAATTTTTCGAGATTTTCAAATTTGGAGCTTGATTTTCTCAAAAACAGTTCGACACAATTTTTTTTTAATTTGATATGAGTTGGAGTAATTTATCTTCTTACTTTTCTATATTTTTGTTTTATAGATCTATGCAGAGAATTCTAGAAAATTGCGATTTGGTGAAACCGGAAGTTGATTTTTAAGATTTCTAGAATAGTTAAGTTGATCAGATTTAGTTAAAAATACCACCAAGTGAAAGCTGATGATTAACTGAACAAAAAATTTGCTTACATGATATCGAAATTTTGGTCCGATATATTCTAGAATCATAAAAACTGTCTTCTTACTTTCTCATAAATTTTTTTTTGAGTTCTATGCACGGAATAATAGAAAACTGCATTTTAATTCAGCCGGAAGTCGATTTTCGGAGTTTCTAGATATTAATTTTNCTTCCACGTGATTTAGATTTGAAAAAAAAACATATACTATAAACTAAAGTTCTTGTTAAC
Source organism: Oikopleura vanhoeffeni (assembly GCA_004367855.1). Classification (NCBI taxonomy): domain Eukaryota; kingdom Metazoa; phylum Chordata; class Appendicularia; order Copelata; family Oikopleuridae; genus Oikopleura; species Oikopleura vanhoeffeni. The sequence continues at coordinate 47,201 of SCLH01000147.1, forward strand.
TTAGTAAAACGTGGAATCATGGCTCTCTTATGTCGCCTGTGATCCGATTTACCGATTCAGCCAATCAGGGCCTGCAGAGCCAATGTAATGATCTCTTTTTTCTTGATTTAGATTTAGTGCGTTACAGTAATTGAAAAAGTACTCAAATTACGTCAAAAAAAATTCCAGAGTCAACTTCAAACGTTTTTAAGATTTTTTTCACATACACCAAAGTCGAATAAAATACGTAACGAAATAATCCAAAAATTAGGTTTTGAATATGTCATAAATTAATCTTATTTCTTGAAAAAATAATATCAGGTGACGTTTTTGAAAATATTATTAAGTTCAAAACTCTTAATAAGGTGTTAATTGGCCCAATTTTTCGGCGTAATTTGATCACTATTTGTTTACTTGAACCAAAACCTTATTTTCTAATTTGAAGGTCACGTGATCGTTTTTGACTTTGGCTGTAATGGAAAAAATTCTCAAAAACTTTTAAAAGAACCACTTCACTTTTTTCAAAAATTGATTTAAGGGGGTTACTCAACGGTTTCTTGTATTTTGAACGGGTCTCAGAATTAAACAAAACAAGTTATAAATATTTTGAAGTAGCTAATTGGAGATCTGACTCTTTGCTATTACTGAAGGTGAAATTTTTTTTTATAAGCACCACAGCACCAAGTTGGAGTAAAGTTCTAGAACACTGATTTTTCTTATATGTCTTTTTTCTCAATAACGGCGGATTGAAATTTTATGAATTTTTGTCAGAATAATAGTCTACTCCATTTATGACATCCCGATTTTTTTTGGAAAATTTCGATCGGACATATTAGGATCAAAAAAACCGTAATTTTTCGAGATTTTCAAATTTGGAGCTTGATTTTCTCAAAAACAGTTCGACAAATTTTTTTTTAATTGATATGAGTTGGAGTAATTTATCTTCTTCTTTTCTATATTTTTTTTATAGATCTATGCAGAGATTCTAGAAAAATTGCGATTTGGTGAAACCGGAAGTTTGATTTTTAAGATTTCTAGAAAGTTAAGTTGATCAGATTAGTTAAAAATACCACCAAGTGAAAGCTGATGATTAACTGAACAAAAAATTTGCTTACATGATATCGAAATTTTGCTCCGATATATTCTAGAATCATAAAAACTGTCTTCTTACTTTCTCATTAAATTTTTTTTGAGGTCTATGCACGGAATATAGAAAACTGCATGTTTTAATTCAGCCGGAAGGTCGATTTTCGGAGTTTCTAGATATTAATTTTATTTGTGCGATTTTTAAATTTAGCAAAACTAAACTAAAAAAGTACTAATCACTTTTACATATTCTTAGCATTTTCCATTTAAATCGAGGTTTACGTATTTGAAAAAATCTGAAAAACTCGAATATTCTCGAAATTTTTTTTCTGTATGACCGGAATTCTGTGGCTTCCTGAGGCCACTTTGTGCATTTACCATGTTCCCTAGCCTGAAATAAAAAACCGTTGAGTACCCCCTTAAGAATTTTTGAAAAAACGTATACTTTTACTACCTTATTCCTTAAATAAATGGTCACATGATCATTTGGGCTATCGTGTAATGGAAAAAAAAGTCTTAGAATTTTTTTCTGATCCCGCTCAAATGTTTTTTGTTGATTTAAATTTTTCAGTTAAAATTTCGAAAAAACGCACAAACGTCAATTATCGAAATAGTCGATCGATCACTTTGTAATTTTCATTCATACATGATTGAAGGGTCCTAAATTGCGATTAAAGGCCTTCGAGCCACGGGTGGCTCCAAAGACACTACGGGAGTTAAAATTAACGAGCTCAAAAGTAGAAAATGCCATTTTTGTGTTGAATTTCAGAAAGGAATTAAAATGACATATTCTACTTTCGAGCACGGTAAGCTAAAATCTAGTGTTTATTCAAAAAATATAAATATACGACCACTACAGGGCAATAAAAGAAGATTTAAATCAACAACAGCACTCAACTCTAGAAAAAAAGGAAAATGACACCTTCTACTTTGAAAATTGTTCAACCATAAAATAATTTTTCGAGCTTGCACATTTTAAAAACTTTTTGATATCGGAAAATTTTAAAAATATTTAAAAAAGTCATTTACGTATTGATCGGCAGAAACAACAATTGAGATTTAAAATATCTACAGTTAGTTCCGAATGACTGAAATTCAAGAAACCACTAGTTTTTGAACTAATTGGTGATACTTGGACCCGTAATTCTCTATATTTTCAGAACTCGACGAGTTGTCGTCCACGACATGACAATTTCTAAAGGGTAGAAATATATATAAATTGCCATACTAGTACGTGTTTTTGAAAAAAATCTTACATGAACATGTAATTTTTCGTCTCTTAGTTTCTTACAAAATGGCAAGTTTAGTTTCCTGTATTTTTGCGTTATATTTATGAGGTTTCTTCAGGTGAACTTTCGTCTGTTGGGCTATTGTCAGATTCTTGAACTATAATAATTTATTAACATCAGATTTTCATTAAACTCAAAAGTTGATGCATTTTTCGTTTTTTTTAGAGTAGGGTCACCATTTTATGGTATGCAGCAATTATAATTATTACTAACGTATTTTAGAAAATTATATAAAAGTATACATGTATACATGTATATCTTTAAATAGTCATAGGTTGCCAAACATCAAATAAGCGACAGATTTTATGGATTAAAAACCCTTGACAGACAGATCTTTTCCAGAAAGTTTGAATAATTCAAAATGCGAGATTATGATCGGTTGGCCGCGCAAATGTTAGGAGATTTCATAGGCTAATTCTCAAATTCGGGTTGTTGATTGGCTGTAACGCGACTTTTGTATCTTTTGAATATGAACTAGTTACGAGTACTTTAACTAGGTGGTTTTTGAAATCCTAGACTTTTAAATTATTATTTTCAACGTTGTAAAGTTATGTGGTCCACCACAAAGATATCATAACGTTGTCGCGACTCAGGATTCGGTGGAAATCAATCTTTTAAGCAAATCTGGCGTTGCAGAATTCCGAGTAAAATTGTCATTCCGCGCACAAGATAGTAAATGTGGAAAAAGTATTCGAAATTACCCTGATTCCGTGGATCCTTGTCAAAAAGCTGCACAAATTAAACGCATTAATTTGAAAAGTGTAAATAGACCATCAATGCGGAGAAATAAAGGAAGAATTGGATCAAAAGTTGCTCACCCCACTTTAGAAAAGAAAGAAATGCCACTTTCTACTTTTGAACTTGTTAATCTGAAATCTGCTGTTGATAATACAGTCCAAGAACCAGAAAATAGACTCTTGGAAAGTACTTCATCTGAAGAAACATCAACTCAAACTTTACCCATAAGGAAAGATAACGAAACTATCAATGATATTATATCATAGTAAAAAAACATTTTTACATTGATCCGCAAATTGATCTCCTAAAAACAGGTCGATTTATTACAAAAAACTGTTTCTCAATAATTTGAAAACATCTTATTTTGTCCAAAATTATTTTTAAAAATTTATGATAATTTTTGTACAAACTTATGAATACGTCACGCGATTTGTGTTCTTGTTTCGCACAAACAAATGATACGCATCTATAAATGAGGAAATTTTTGATATAATAAATTCTGTGATAATTATTCATCAGCTAATCTTGCCCCATACACCTCGCCCCCCACCCGCGTGTGGGTTGTTACCAATAGCGGACACAGGTTGAGATAAGACCATAACTTAGCTGTATACAGTCTAAGTTTTCTCGATTACTGCGTTTTTTTTAATCCGCAAAAATTAACCAATCAGATACAGGTATTTCGGATATTGACCAATAACCATCGAGTATTTTTGCGGAATGAAAAAACGCAGTAAACGAGAAATCTCAGGCTGTACAAAAATATTCCTGCATTTTTTGACCACAAACCTCGGGTTCCACGGCAGAGCTTCTGCCCATAATTATATTAGATTATTTTCAATTTTCACGATTATTTTTCTTCTTTTATCTTTGAAAAGTGTGATAACAACGAAAAAACCTGTGGTTACAATTGCTCCAATGTCCGAACAAGATGTTGTAAATCTCAGAGCATTCAAAGACCAGTTGGATAGCAGATACTGGAATTTAGCCGACGGGTTTGCAATTTTTAAAACTGTTTTTTGGTAAAAAAGCTATTTTTAACACCTTAAATATAGAAAAATCAGTATTTTTATATGCCAAAGAACGGTCGACGAATAAATTGGCAACGACTTTTGTTTTCCCTTAAATGTTGTGATAAAATTTGACTTGAGAATATTAATACTTACGAACTCGAAATATTGTAGTCTTAGAAAATTTTGTTGTAGTAGGAAAATTTTTATTAGATTTTCTTTTAACGGAATCCATTAGTGGTGACAATTTCAGTTCAAAATTTCCGCATATAAAACGAAAACAACTGTACTTTTAACAATTTTTTTCATAGTTTTTGGAAAAAAATATTTGTGTTTGATCAAAATATTTATAAATTTCTCAAAGATAACTGTTTTTCCTAAATGAGGAAATTTATAAGGTCACCTACTGTAAAATAATGAAAACATCTGTGTTTAAAATAAAAATGTATAACCCATTTGGAAGACAAGGAAGAATTAGAAAATGAATCCGGAAATGGATGGTTGGGTGCATTCGTGATAATTCTTATCATGATTGCATTTGTGGCCGTTTCAAGATATTATTATTTGAAATACAAAATATTGAAAACGACAGAATATACGATCGAACATGGAGATGTTAAAGTTGAACTAAGAAAAGTCAATAAAAATATCTAAAGAAAACTGTCTCTGAAAAAATCACCTCACAAATAATTCTGACATGTAATATTCACTGCAGTGTGGTTATGTACAATTTTGTAAAATATAAAGTTAGTTGACAAACAAACTACAAGGGGCAATATCACCGAAAGCTTTTTTCCAAAAAAAATTCGTCGATATCGGAAATTTTCGACAACATTAGCACTTTCGGCGATATGGGGCCAGAAATCAAATTTTTCGTTCAATCCTTAAAAATTTGTGGTCTTTCAAAATGACGTCATAATTAAGGTTTTTTAATTTTATAATCATAATAATAAGAAGTTTTAAAATCGGTTAAAATGAAAAATACCGAAGTGTGTAGAATTACATATTCGGCGATATGGGCAGAATATTCTTTTCCCAACGGAACTCCAGCTCAAAAACGTTTACTATCTCTATAGCGCGTGTTCGAATTCCACTGATGTTGTCTGAGTGATTGTCTTGAGTATGATTATAATAGGACCACTAAATTTTATCGGTGTGTAATCACTCAAACAGTTACTGAGAGTCTCAGTCTGAGACAATCACTCAGACAACATCAGTGGGATTCGAACACACGCTATAGAAATAGTAAACGTTTTTGAAATGGAGTTCAGTTGGGGAATGGATATGGGGAAATTTAACGTAGAATCGTGAAATTGCGTAGGGTTTTTGGACGATATAGGACCTCCCCTGTAGTCTTTTTACACAATATTTTGGAAGATTTTGATTGAAATGAAAAATAGGAGCTAAGAAGACTGTCATCTTAACATTGAACCACTGAATCTTAATTGTAAAAAGTTTTCAATGGTCATTTCTTTTTGGGATTTTTTCTATATTTGAAATTTTTTCTTATAAAAATGTTAAGTCTGATACTATATGAACTACATGCCCACGTACGATTAACTTGCTTTTTCTGTACCGGAAATGATTTTTTTCACATCCAAAAATTTTGCAGTTGCAAGTTTTCTATAGACGGTATTATGAGTCATAATTTATGACCACGAAGAGCTCTAACGCCAAAATAATAATTTATCAGCCTTTTCAATAAATTCTCTATAACGTAATATCTAGCTCATAATACCGTGATCAGAAAACATGCAACTTCACATCTTCTGAGTAACTGCATGTCAAAAATATCACTTTCGGTTTCAGCATGAAGCAATAACGTCGGCTCTAACGTTTTTAGATCAACAATGGTGAATCGTTGTGATAATTAACCATGCTGTGCTTATTTAGTCGTTATTTTTTTGTATTTTGTATTAACCAAATATTGTTATTATTATACAGAACTTTCGAAACTATGCGTGTGTATCAATTTCGGTCGATTTCCAGCATCTAAAATGAAGTTTACTATCGGATATACATGTATAGGCTATACTCTTCGTGGAAGGTGTTCTAAGCGGTGATGATTCATGCGTAGGTTGGACTTATTCAATATTATCACTCATAAATTGTGAGTCATAATAGCGCCATGTTAACTCTAACTCTTGGTCAGAACAGAATCCATGATTACTATAGTAAGTAAATAAAAGAACATCGTATGGATAGCACTCGCCCATGCAATACACTACCACGCCAACTCACGCCTAGGCGGCATCCTTCAGCGGGACGAGTCGAGTATGCCATGATCTTTCCACGATATATTCAACTAAGATATAATATCCCTTCAAGATTGAACAACGACATAAAAAAGCCAGCTAAAATTTTCCAGTACAATCCTTTCCCTCACTTGGCACTAGAATTTTTTTGCTGTTTTTTTTATGTCCTGGTTCAATCTGAAAGAGATATATGGATTACAAACCCTCAGAGGACAGATCCTGTATATTTAAAAAATGCGGAATTTGACCATTTGATTGGTTGATCCCTTCCAAATCTGACCAATGAAATCGGCATATTCTGCAGTCGAGGGTTTTAATTGGGTGATAGTATCCCGCGTTGATTGTATCATTCAAATATTCAGGATCTGTCCTCTGAGGGTCTGTACTCAATATCCCCCTTTCACACCTTTCTTAAGATCTCGGCCCTGTGTGGTAACGTAGTGCAAAATGGTATATGAGTCAGCTAGTTTGTCCAGCTAGTTACCACACAGAGCCGAGATCTTAAGCAAAGTGTGAAAGAGGGATATATAGTCGCAGGACAATTCTGAGAGGCAATAAATGGCCTATAAATTAGATACTAAACTCACCTCTCAAGATTTGACTGTCGTCAACCTTTTTAGCAACAAATGAACAAATTCCAGTAGCTTTTCGCGGTAATATATTAAATAATTATTTTATTTTCCTGGCAAAACAAAGGTTAATTGTTCGTATTCCCTTATTTTGGTGGTAATTATACACGATGTTTTTATGGTTAGTTTTGTTTGTCGGATTATAATTAAGGGGGTGATCAACCTTACTCGAGATCGAAATATGAAACATATAAAAATGTAATAAAGACAGTTTTCGTGGAAATTCAGACACTTCTCAGATTTTCCTCGAAAATTTTAGCTCTGAGGCGCCCTCAGAAAAAAAGTTATGGCATTTTAAAAAATAAACTCATTTTTTAGAAAATTGTGAAATTTTCGTAAATGATTCCGACTCTGGGATAAAACCGAAGCAAAAATCGCAAAAACACAGCCTTAAAAGTTGTACCCCTCGTCTTTGGCTGCGAAAAATGTATGTTCAATCATAAATGTATAAACGTTGTAGAAATCGATCTCTTTTTCCCGAGAGTCTCACAATAAAGTTTTTCTTTGGTTTTATGTATTTTTCTTGCATTTGAAGCAAAATTAAAAAAAATGCATAAATATTTTTCGGCATTGTTTGGCGGCGAAGAAGCAGATAAACATCATGCCATATCGCTCGAACAAATGCATCTATTTTTAAAGATTTTGGAACCCTGTTTAAATCGGTCATAACATCCGTCGGTTGATATATTGAGACTTGAAAATATCTCACAAGAGGCCTTGAAGGCTAGAGGTATGGATATACAAATTGTATATTATAGAGTTGGTTTGTTTTCCGAGTGAAAATCTGTTATGCCGCATAACTTATGCCCATATTCCTTTATCACACTTTGGTTAGAATGCGTAGCCATCACTCCTTTTAACGTGTGATTTTAACGTTGTGGCTACGCATTCTAACCAAACTATATCATATATTCCCTATTCACACTTTTGTTAATATCCCGGCCATACTACTTAAAAACACACTACGTTTCCTAATTAGGGCCGGAATATTAACAAAAGTGTGAATAGGGGATATAGTTTGAAATATAAAAAATCATGTTTTACAGGACTGACGAGTCGTCAGTGACGACCCCCTTTAAAGGAAACTCATCACGCACAAAGATAAGTAATGTGATATAATATCACTAATATTACTGCTTTATCGTTCATATTAATCTCCAATTCGAATGCCCAATAGAAACCGAAGTCAACTCTTGCTAAATTTTGCAGTAATAGTTATTATAAGCTGATAAGTTAAAACTTATATATCCTGTTACTAACGGAACTCCATCTCAAAAACGTTAACTATCTCTATAGCGCGTAATCGAATCCAACTAATGTTGTCTTAATGATTGTCTTGAGCATGATTATAGGCAAGTTTGCTTGATATTGGGACCGTTGAATTTGAAATGTGTGTAATCACTCAAGCAATCACTAAGACAATCACTTTGACAACATTAGTGGGGTTCAAACTCGCGGTATAGAGATAGTAAACGTTTTTGAGATGGAGTTCCGTTGCTAAAATGATATACAGTATGGTAAAAAAAAAGAGAATTCACCTCAGGCAATCATCTTCCCGCATCTACCGTCCAAATTCGAGGGGGAGATTTATATTTTAATAGTGATATTGATATGCCAGTAGTTTTAAATAAAGATGAACAACGTCAAAATGTTAATATTAAAAGACTACATTTTATCGTGAAAATTTATCAAGATCCGCTATAATAATTCCGATCCGCTAAAATTCTCCCGGTCGCTGGCCTTTATATTTTTTTTTCAAATATTACTCTCCTAATGAATTTGTGATGATTGTTGATTGCATATCAAATGGTTGCTTTTATAGATATACAGATTTACAGAATGCAATATAAATGTGATAATACGATACTTTGATATAAAAACTTAATTATAATGGTTGAGTTATCTGTTTTGTATGGCTTTGAGCGGACCCGCTCTCTAATACGCTCATTAGAAAGTCGACCCTTCCGGTTCTTTTGAGGGTACTTGCAAGTCTATCTGATGAAATTGACCTTGAACTTTGACGGGTTATTTGAGGTCAAATATTTGTCGCCGACCCTTAAGCAAAAAAACGAGTTACCGAAAAACGCTTAATATTCACTGGCCAAAAAATCAGCCTTCTAGCTTTGCATACGGCTTCTCCAGACCCAAAAAAATCCTGAGTCTTAAAATGACCAGAAAAAATTCTCTACAAGATAGCTTAAAAACATCCAAACCCATTTTTGAGTTTTGAAATTCCTTATTTCAAATCGTCAAAAACCCTACTACACTACTTTACTGTATGAAAACTGGTAATTATATCCATTTCCCGTTTGAACATGCAAGGGCGCCTTGGTCTGGGTCTTTCGCAACAACTTTATAAAATGATGAATTATTCACTGGTTCGATCATCAACCCATGACCAAGCAATCTCAAATTTCGAATTTTATACCATTTTGGTGGTCAAAAGATGATGATCATTATTTGTGTATCCTTATATGTCGGAATAAATCTAAACTTACATTTTGATCAGAATATTTCATCACAAACCTCATGCAGAGCAAAAGCGTAAATAAAGCCATCATAAGGTAACTTAATTTCAAATATCAATGAAGATTTCAGACTTATAAGTTATAACTAAGAAATCAAACGGTTGGAAAATGAATTTTCAATTTATTTTATTCTGAAGGGGGTGGTCGTCAATAATTTAGCGAAAATAATAAATTTCATAAGCGGATTGGCGCATAATGATGAACAGGTTGGTTCAAAAGCATTTTATTTATTTATATTCAAACAAAAATCTTGCACTTGATAATAAAATCTAAAGTCACCGATGGCTTCTCCAATCAGAAAAGAGCTTCAAACTCAAGTTAGATTTTGAAGCAAAAAGCCTACTTCTCCGATGTTTTTTGAAAACAAAGTATATGATTCTTGAGTTAAAAAAATCTGATGAAAGCTCTCGTTAGGAGATGCGCACATCCCTTTATCACACTTTTGTAAATATCCCGGCCCTACTACTTAAAAACACACTACGTTTGCTAATCAGGGCCGGGATATTTACAAAAGTGTGATAAAGAGATGTGCGCATCTCCTAACGAGAGCTTTCATCAGATTTTTTTGACTCAAGAATCATCAAAAAACCGTATTTTGACCCTGTTAGGCGAAAACCTACTCCTCCCAAGATTTTTTAGTGAGGACTTTGAAACCAATGTCATGTGTAGCCGTATCCCTTTAGCACTTTTTGGTTAGAATGCGTAGCCACAACGTTAAAATCACACGTTAAAAGGAGTAGTGGCTACGCATTCTAACCAAAAAGTGATAAAGGGGTATACCTGGTCGAGAGCGAAACGAGAGCTTTTTCAAGGTTTTATTCTAGTTTGGCCAGAAATTGAACTTGAATTTTTTGTTGAAAATTAAGAAATTTTGTAAAATATATACAGAATATTGTCAAAACGATTAAAAAACAATCATCTCAATAAAAATAGTTTTTGACTCCAAATCATTGACGACCACCCCCTTAAATAAATTTTCCTCGGTTTTTAGTTTATAAATCGTTTCAGAAGAAAAACTTGATTTTCCAAAAATGACGAAAATCTACACGGGAGTTATAAAACAGTTCACTTTTTGAAATGAATAAACATTAGTTACCAAGTGAAGATTAAATAACGAAAAGCAATTCCTGGATTTCTGTAAAACTCGCTATTGTTTTTTTCTTCATCATTTTCGTCGGCTCCTGATTTTGAATACAAACGATTAAACCCAACCTTTAAAGAAGATCACATAATAAAAATTTTCAGCATATTATCAATTAACTCTTAAGAACCCAACCAGAAAACTATTTATAGTTACATTTTTTCTTGAGCAAGAAGTTTTTTTTTGATCGTTTAGTTTAGCAAAATATCAATCTGGTTTATACCAAATTTAGGGGTTGATGGTTATTAATAAGGCATATTCCCAATAAAAATTAGCTGGACAGGGTTTATATAATTAGATCGACCGAGCAAAAAACAGCTTCCCGATAAAACGTCTTATAATAACGAAAAGTAAGGACCCATGGTATTTTTTAACGGCTAAAAATTGTGCTTAAAATTTAACTGTTACAACCACCTGGAGGCGCTGATTCAGGTAGTCAAAGTTTTCTAGTCAAAATAAAAGCAAATGTTGTTTTATTGTCCCTTTTACGCATGTTTCGGATGCAACGTAAAATTCTGCTTCAGATTGACATCTTACATTCTATAAAAAAAATCTAGTTTTCGATGATTGCGCATCTTTCGGGTATTTAAAACAATAGATTCAAAGTAATTTAAATCCATGATTTGAGACACTCAAAAGATGCGCAATCGTCAACTTTTTGGAAACCATATACCTTTATTGCCCTCACCCAAAGATTTGGTCCCTCAAAAACACGGGTGGTGAGAAAACGACGCGTCATTTGAAAGCGAGTCATCCAATTTGGTTTTTAGATAGCTCAAACTGAGAACAATTATCTAATTGATATACACATTTAAAATTGTTTTTAATAGGACCAATGTTTTTATTTTTTTTCTAAGATTACTGAAATTGTTTAATTATTAGTTTTTTTTAAAAAATAGAAACAAAGGTCTGAGAAAAATAAACAATGGTCTTTTCAGACCAATTTTATTTTGTATTATTGATAGATATTTGTGCACAGTTTGAGCTATCTAAGAACCTAATCGGCTGAGTCGTTTTTGAAAACCCCGTTGTTTTCTCACCCCGTGTTTTTTAACGGACCAAATCTTTGGGAGAGGGCTATAAAGGGATATAAGCAACTATAGCTTACAAATGACAACAGGTGGTGCCAGAGGGGGTTGATCAAAAAGCGATATTTAACCACCTAAAACAACGCCACCGAGTTATCGCATCAAAAAAAATTTGACACCATTTTGAGAATAAGCGCTTACAATTGTCCCTGATCGTAAATTTTCAGAACCTTGGGACCTTTAAATCGAGCACCTATTTTTTGCTTGGTCAGCGTTATTAACAGACCATGCGTCGTGTGTGAAGGAAAGTACTTTTGCTCTTTTATACCTTAGGTACTTCGTGTCTAAGTCACGCATCAGCGCGCTGTATTGCATAACCGCGAGACTACCACCATATACGTGTATTTATATGACTGATTTAATATTAAATCAAATTGTTAGCCAAAATTTTTAGTAGACGCATATGATATGCGGGATGATAATATCCTTTTATTATCATTACGCATATTTTCCTGGAAATAATCTTCTTAAAGATATGTTGAAATAAATTTTTATAACTCTTTACGAATTTCACGAAGATTAAAAATAATCATTTTTCAAAACCAAGCTTGAATTTTTAAACTATTATCAGGAATGGACACCAATAGACCAGTTTTTGTAGATAAACTTAAATTTTAGATGCTAGGGGCTTGGTAGGGTTCCAGATAGACTGAATTCGCTTCATGTTTTTGACATTAATTTTTCTGACTGAAACACTTTCTCTTTTTTTATGGTGCATTTATCTCTCACTGAAACACTCTAGAAAATATATCAGGTAAGCCAGTTTCTTATGGGGTGCGCCTAACTGGAAGTTTTTTTTTGGGTCGGTTAGTGTTTCAGTTAGAGAGTCAGGACTGTAACTAAGTTTGGTGTAGTGTCAATTCCTGCCCATAATGCTCTGCGAAATACGTTGTATCTATATGATTTTCCAAAATCATCGAAAATTCAATTTTCAACTTATCTATTTGAAGAATGGATGCTAAACTTATAAAACTTAAAAGTATTAAATTATTCAACCCTGGAAACAAGGCATCTTATACTATCAATAATTTTTCAAGCATATTTTTATGTTTTAAGCGACCGCATTATCTGTAAAGTGATATAAAATCAATTTTCACTGCAAGGCCACTTTCAAATTTAACCGGGAGTAAATGTTCGTTAAGAATTCGTTGCTCAAAAGGTAGTGAATTGAAAAAATCATCGAGCTCAAAATTTTCTCACAAAAATGGTCAAAAATGATAAATAAAAAGGGAAGAAAGAGCAATTTTCTCGACACCATCTAAGATTTAATTCAGTTTTGTTATAGAATATCATGACAATCAAAGTAGATCTTCGAATAAACAATAAATTTCATTGGGATTTTTTGCAACATTTGAATTTCTGAAATTATTGAGGCAGATTTGTTTTTACAGCAATGAAATATTTCCTTTTTCTGTGTACTTTTATAAATTTCAAAAATTCGAAGCTCTGATCAGAATTAAACCACATTCAACTTTATTGCCTAAATACAAAGTAGCAAGTTTTTCCATATTTTCTCAGTGTACAAAATTACTTGAGCTCACCTGCAGTTTTTCTAAAAAGTGCATGTTTCACTGCTTTTATATCATAAATTATGATTCATTATCGAAACATTGAATCAGAATCCTTAATTCTCAAGAAATAAAACTTTCACTTCGAATCTTTATTGATAAGTTTGGTGGCGAGAAATCATGGACATATATTTGAACTGTTGAATCTCGAGGGAACAGACAGGAAAATGCAAACTTAAAAAAATAATTTCAGGACTATTTTAAATTTAAAACGCCGGTTTCAGGAATTATTTTCTAAACATCATTTGGATTATTAATATTTGATTTGATTGACGTTCTTTGAAGAAAAGTTCATGGTAAGTTGACATTCCAAGAACTTTATCCAAAGCATATTTATATATATATGGATTAGGGAAGGAACTCAAGAACTGAATTCAAAAAATATAATTTATTTTCTAAAAATGAAAATTATTTCAAATTGAAAATGATTTTCGAATATTCAAAATTATTTTCAAAAATTACGAATTTGTATCAAATTATGACAATAATTGTATTTATTGTACATTACGCATAAAGTGAATGACATACCACGTCTACGTTTTATTCACATCGTCTACTTTTTTCCTTCACGCATGAGCGTTTTTCGCACCTTTTAACGTAACTATAAACGGTCGTATTGTTATGCATACTTGACAAAACATGCATCAAAATTTAAGAATTGTAAATTATTTCAAAATTTGAAAATTAAGTTGAAATGATAATAAAAAAATTTCTTGCAACAATAAAAACCAAAATTATGAATTAAGCTTGGAAATTCAAAATTTAGATAAAATTTCAAATTATAATTTTTGCTTACAAAATTTTTATTTTGTTTAAAGTTAAAACAGAAAAAATTGAATAAAATTTCAAAAAAGAAAGAAAAACCAAATAAAAAATGATTGCGAAGATAGGTTCAAATGATAAATTATGATTAGTTAAAATTTCAGCCAATGAAAATTAGAATAAAATTTTAAACAAAAAAGTTTAATATCATTATCAGCGCAAAATGTCACGTAAAATGATGATCAGGAATTTTTTCCATTTTTAAAATTTGCACGTCCTGGACAGCCTATTTTCAGAACCGTCATTTTTTTTACATGGATTATTCATTTTATTTTAGATCGGAATCCTAACCGATGACTTAACAGATGATGAAGAGGATCCTTTTTCCTGCTGAGCCGATTATTCCGGTTATATATATACTAGTAAAAGAAATACAGTAGTTACTCTGTTAAAGTTACCCCTGAAATTTTGAAAAAAAGGTAACTATAACAGATAAAAGGTAACTTTAACAGATAATTACTCAATATTTTTTTAATTTGAGAATTTTTTTTTCTGTAACTTTTATCTGTTTTTTGTATTTTATAAACAGACATAACTTAAATTTATATTTTTTATTCTATCATAGATAGTTTTTTATTGACGTTTCGGCTNCATTTAGAGACTCGAACATGAAATTTTACGTAGATTATCTTCAAAATGAACTTCTCTAAAAAGGGTAACTATAACAAATAAAAGGTAACTTTAATAAGGGTAACTATAACAGAGTAACTACTGTATAAAAATTAGTCAAAAAGACCAGGATAATTAAAATTCTCTTGGTTTTACTGACAGTGTTTTTTTTCAGCGTTTAGCCTATTTTCAAAACAGTTATTTTTTTTATTTGTAGATCATTTATTTTATTTTAGGAAGTGGTGGATCACAGAAATAAACAGGAAAGGAAATTCTCCACTAGAAATCTTAACCGAAGACAACACAAATGATGCAGAAGACCTATCTTCCTGCTGAGCCGTTAATTCCTGTTGTATAAAAGTATTATTTAAATTAGTCAGAAAGACCAGGAGAATTGAAATTTTCTTGGTCTTACTGACAGTGTTTTTTTCACCAGGAAACCGAAAATTTTTCAAGGGTTTTAGGAGTTAAACCTATTTCAAATTCTTAAAAGAAATACAAATGCGTTTTTTGCAAAGGCAACAAGTCAAAATTGCATATTTATCACTTTGACTTTGTAAACTACAAAAATTATGGAACTAAGTAATTCACTTGAATTAAACGATTTCGAGGACTTAGAAAACTGGGCTTTTCAGTTTATCCAAAGCCCATTGTGAGAAATTAATTTTTTTTAACTATCATGTGATTATTATTTTAACTAAATTTAAATCTTATAATGTATTTTAGAAAAGTTATCGAAAAAATGATTGAAAATCGGAAAATGCTATGATTGAGAATTTAGAAGGATACAAAGAAGAAAAAGCAGAATAAGAAAAATAGGAGCAAGAAGTTAGTTACGATTTTTAACAATATTGATAAATTTTTCTGATTTTGCGTTGGATGAGCTAACTCAAATTTTACTGAAAGATTGATTTGATTGATTAAATTAAAATAATNAACTAAAATTTCAACAATGTTCTATAAAGCACTTAGATCAAATAAAGTCACGCAAAGCGGCTCCGTACCTTTAAGATGCTCAAATTCGAGAACAGTCTGTACTTGGACTGGAAAAGCTCTAAATAGGTCGGCAATTCCTAATAATCTCCCAGAATTTTGGCTAGTTACAGAAAATTGGATAATTTTGCCAAATCATCAAGCAAATTTACATACTTGCCAAGGATTTGAAACTAATGCTATTTGCGACTTACAAATGAGAAATTATACCAAAAAAAATCTTGAAAATGGCCATTCGACTTTCAAGTCAATTTTGGAGGTCTCCGGTCTACCAGACAAATTACACGATAAACCTTTCGATCTTATTGGAGACAAAACCAAATACCAAAGAATCGGTCAGAGAAAACGCAAACGGGGTGAAAATGGCGATATACCGGACGATTTGAACTTCATGTCAAAATATTGCGAGATTGAAGGTGGTCCAGTAGACGAGCAGTTTAAAACTATTTCCTTCAAACTTTCTGTTTACATTTGTAAAATATATCATTCAACTTCAAATTTAACCAACTTTCTGTTTCTGCAATCGAAAATAAAATAAAATGAAAATGAAAAATAAGTTTAATTTTAAAATTTATTGAATAATTGAGCATCTGTGCTGACCGTGATATTAATTTCGATGGGAGATCCTTCTTAAAAATATTCTGAGAAATTACTTTCTCCGAAATTGAAGTAGGAGCTATTGAAAAATAGTCAAACTCGGTTGGAATTACTGCCAAAACGACGTTACTCGTTTTAAGCAGTTTCACTTAATAAAAGTTAATTAAATCTAACTCAAAATTATTTTAATTTTAAAATAAATCCTTATCATGTCGTGGCATGCTCATTGCGAAGGGCAATGAGTACAGTATGTCTTAAAAGTGCGAAAAAGGATGATAACGATCATTTGATAACGATCAAGGAAAGATAATTTGGAAATTTCTCTGGTACCTTTCCCAAATTTTCGCACGATTAAATAAAACATATCGTTTGTTTTTTAATTATTATGGGACCAGAGTCATTTTTCAAGACCAGAGTCATTTTTTTTCGCAAAAAGTCTATTTATCCGTCAGTTTTTTAGGTAGGAAAAATTTTGTAGCTTTTATCAACCACGAAATACGTCTTCAAAATTTTGTAATAAATTCGCGGTAAAGCCTATCTCCCCTTGATTTTTTAGAAGCACATTTCAAACCTGTATTAATCAAAAGCCAGCGAGTTCGTGGAGATCTGTTACTATCATCTAAATTTTGATGATTTCTTCCCTTCCAAAACTAGTTTTCATTCTTGAAAATTCATATATTTTGATTTAAATGCTTAAAATCAAGACTAGATTTTTCAAAATTTTTNAGCAGTAAATTAAGTCGTATTTTTTTGTATTTGTATTAAACCAAATATTGTAATTATTATACAGAACTTTCGAAACTATGCGTGTGTATCATTTCGGTCGATTTCCAGCATCTAAAATGAAGTTTACTATGTATATACATGTATAGGCTATACTCTTCGTGGAAGGTGTTCTAAGCGGTGATGATCATGCGTAGGTTGGACTTATTCAATATTATCACTCATAAATTGTGAGTCTATAATAGCGCCATGTTAACTCTAACTCTCGGTCAGAACAGAATCCATGATTACATATAGTAAGTAAATAAAAGAACATCGTATGGATAGCACTCGCCCATCTGCAATACACTACCACGCCAATCACGCCTAGGCGGCATCCTTCAGCGGACGAGTCGATATGCCATGATCTTTCCACGTATATATTCAACTAAGATATAAATATCCCATTCAAGGTTGAAACAACGACAAAAAAAGCCAGCTAAAATTTTCCAGTACAATCCTTTCCCTCACTTGGCACTAGAAATTTTTTTGCTGTTTTTTTATGTCCTGGTTCAATCTGAAAGAGATATATGGATTACAAACCCTCAGAGGACAGATCCTGTATATTTAAAAATGCGGAATTTGACCATTGATTGGTTGATCCTTCCAAATCTGACCAATGAAACGGCAATTCTACGTCGAGGGTTTGAATTTGGGTGCTAGTATCCGCGTTGATTGTATCATTCAAATATTCAGGATCTGTCTGAGGACCTCTTGAGGGTCTGTAATCAATATCCCCCTTTCACACCTTTCTTAAGATCTCGGCCCTTTGTGGTAACTAGTTGCAAATGGTATGTGAGTTGAGCTAGTTTGTCCAGCTAGTTACCACACAGAGCCGAGATCTTAAGCAAAGTGTAAAATAGGGATATAATATCCAGAACAATTCTGAGAGGCAATAAATTGCCTATAATTAGATACTAAACTCACCTCTCAAGATTTGACTGTCGTCAACCTTTTTAGCAACAAATGAACAAAATTCCAGTAGCTTTCGCGGTAATAGTATAATAATTATTTTATTTTCCTGGGAAAACAAAGGTTAATTGTTCGTATTCCTTATTTTGGTGTAATTATACACGATGTTTTTATGGTTAGTTTGTTTGTCGGATTATAATTAAGGGGTGATCAACCTTACTCGAGATCGAAATATGAAACATATAAAAATGTAATAAAGACAGTTTCGTGGAAATTCAGACACTTCTCAGATTTTCCTCGAAAATTTTAGCTCTGAGGGCCCTCAGAAAAAAAGTTATGGCATTTTAAAAAATAAACTCATTTTTTAGAAAATTGTGAAATTTTCGTAAATGATTCCGACTCCTGGATAAAACCGAAGCAAAAAATCGCAAAAACACAGCCTTAAAAGTTGTACCCCTCGTCTTTGGCTGTGAAAAATGTATGTTCAATCATAAATGTATAAACGTTGTAGAAATCGATCTCTTTTCCCGAGAGTCTCACAATAAAGTTTTCTTTGGTTTTATGTATTTTTCTGGCATTTGAAGCAAAATTAAAAAAAATGCATAAATGTTTACGGCATTGTTTGGCGGCGAAGAAGCAGATACCATCATGCCAATCGCAATATCGCTCGAAACAAATGCATCTATTTTTAAAGATTTTGGAACCCTGTTTAAATCGGTCATAACATCCGTCGGTTGATATATTGAGACTTGAAAATATCTCACAGAGGCCTTGACAGCTAGAGGTATGGATATACAAATTGTATATTATAGAGTTGTTTGTTTTCCGAGTGAAAATCTGTTATGCCGCATAACTTATGCCCATATTCCTTTATCACACTTTGGTTAGAATGCGTAGCCATTACTCCTTTTAAACGTGCCATTTTAAACGTTTGTGCTACGCATTCTAAGCCAACTATCATATAAATAGTTGAAATGTAAAAAATAAGGTTTTACAGGACTGACGAGTCGTCATGACGAAACCCTTTAAAGGAAACTCATCACGCACAAAGATACAGTAATGTGATATAATACACTAATATCACCGCTATCGTTCATATTAATCTCCAATTCGAATCGTCCAATAGAAACCGAAGTCAACTCTTGCTACATTTTGCAGTAATAGTTATTATAAGCTGATAAGGTTAAAACTTATATATCCTTTACTAACGGAACTCCATCTCAAAAACGTTACTATCTCTATACGCGTAATCGAATCCAACTAATGTTGTCTTAATGAGTTGTCTTGAGCATGATTATAGGCAAGTTTGCTTGATATTGGACCGTTGAATTTGAAAGTGTGTGTAATCACTCAAGCATCACTAAGACAATCCTTTGACAACATTAGTGGGTTCAAACTCGCGGTATAGAGATAGTAAACGTTTTTGAGATGGAGTTCCGTTGCCTAAAATGAATATCCTTATTCACACTTTTGTGATATCCGGCCTACTACTTAAACACACTACGTTCCTAATCAGGCCGGGATTAAAAAAGTGTGATAGGGATATACAGTATGTGAAAAAGGAGAATCACCTCAGGCAAATCATCTTCCCGCATCTACCGTCCAAATTCGAGGGGAGATTCATATTTTAATAGTGATTATTGATATGCCAGTTGTTTTAAATAAAGATGAACAACGTCAAAATGTAATATTAAAGACTACATTTTATCTGTGAAATTTATCAAGATCCGGCTATAATAATTCCGATCCGCTAAAATTCTCCCGGTCGCTGGCCTTTATATTTTTTTTCAAATATTACTCTCCTAATGAATTTGTGTATGATTGTTTGATTGATATCAAATGGTTGCTTTTATAGATATAAAGATTTACCAGAATGCAATATAAATGTGATAATACGATACTTGATATAAAACTTAATTATAATGGTTGAGTTATCTGTTTTGTATGGCTTTGAGCGGACCCGCTCTCTAATACGCTCATTAGAAAGTCGACCCTTCCGGTTCTTTGAGGGTACTTGCAAGTCTATCTGATGAATTGACCTTGAACTTTGACGGGTTATTTGAGGTCAAATATTTGTCGCCGACCCTTAGAAAAAAAACGAGTTACCGAAAAACGCTTAATATTCACTGGCCAAAAATAATCAGCCTTCTAGCTTTGCATACGGCTTCTCCAGACCCAAAAAAATCCTGAGTCTTTAAAATGACCAGAAAAAATTCTCTACAAGATAGCTTAAAAAACATCCAAACCCATTTTTGAGTTTTGAAATTCCTTATTTCAAATCGTCAAACAACCCTACACACTACTTTACTGTATGAAAACTGGTAATTATATCCATTTCCCGTTTAAACATGCAAGGGCGCCTTGGTCTGGTCTTTCGCAACAACTTTAATAAATGATGATTATTCACTGGTTCGATCATCAACCCATGACAAGCAATCTCAAATTTCGAATGTCTTATACCATTTTGGTGGTCAAAAGATGATGATCATTATTGTGTATCCTTATATTGTCGGAATAATCTAAACTTACATTTTGATCAGAATATTCATCACAAACCTCATCGCAGAGCAAAAGCGTAAATAAGGCATCATAAGGTAACTTTAATTTCAAATATCAATGAAGATTCAGACTTATAAGTTATAACTAAGAAATCAACGGTTGGAAAATGAATTTTCAATTTATTTTATTCTGAAGGGGTGGTCGTCAATAATTTAGCGAAAATAATAAATTCATAAGCGGATTGGCGCATAAATGATGAACAGGTTGGTTCAAAAGCATTTTATTTATTTATATTCAAACAAAAATCTTGCACTTGATTAATAAATCTAAAGTCACCGATGGCTTCTCCAATCAGAAAAGAGCTTCAAACTCAAGTTAGATTTGAAGCAAAAGCCTACTTCTCCGATGTTTTTTTAAAAACAAGTATAATGATTCTTGAGTCAAAAAAATCTGATGAAAGCTCTCGTTAGGAGATCGCACATCCCTTTATCACACTTTTTGTAATATCCCGGCCCTACTACTTAAAACACACTACGTTTGCTAATCAGGGCCGGGATATTTACAAAAGTGTGATAAAGAGATGTGCGCATCTCCTAACGAGAGCTTTCATCAATTTTTTGACTCAAGAATCATCAAAAACCGTATTTTGACCTGTTAGGCGAAAACCTACTCCTCAAGATTTTTAGTGAGGACTTTGAAACCAATGTCATGTGTAGCCGTATCCCTTTAGCACTTTTGGTTAGAATGCGTAGCCACAACGTTAAAATCACACGTTAAAGGAGTAGTGGCTACGCATTCTAACCAAAAAGTGATAAAGGGGTATACCTGGTCGAGAGCGAAACGAGAGCTTTTTCAAGGTTTTATTCTAGTTTGGCCAGAAATTGAACTTGAATTTTTGTTGAAAATTAAGAGAAATTTTGTAAAATATATACAGAATATTGTCAAAACGATTAAAAAACATCATCTCAATAAAAATAGTTTTTGACTCCAAATCATTGACGCCACCCCTTAAATAAATTTCCCGGTTTTTAGTTTAATAACTCGTTCAGAAGAAAATTGATTTTCCAAAAATGACGAAAATCTACACGGGAGTTATAAAACAGTTCACTTTTGAAATGAATAAAGACATAGTTACCAAGTGAAGATTAAATAACGAAAAGCAATTCCTGATTTGTAAAACTCGCTATTGTTTTTTCTTCATCGATTTTCGTCGGCTCCTGATTTTGAATACAACGATTAAACCCAACCTTTAAAGAAGATCGACATAATAAAAATTTTCAGCATATTATCAATTAACTCTTAAGAACCAACCAGAAAACTATTATAGTTACATTTTTTCTGAGCAAGAAGTTTTTTTTGATCGTTAGTTTAGCAAAATATCAATCTGTTATACCAATTAGGGGTTGATGTTATTAATAGGCATATTCCCAAATAAAAATAGCTGGACAGGTGTTATATAATTAGATCGACCGAGCCAAAAAACTAGCTCCCGATAAAACGTCTTATAATAACGAAAAGTAAGGACCCATGGTATTTTAACGGCTAAAAATTGTGCTTAAAATTTAACTGTTACAACCACTGAGGCGCTGATTAGGTAGTCAAAGTTTTCTAGTCAAAATAAAGCGAAATGTTGTTTTTTGTCCCTTTTACGCATGTTTCGGATGCAACGTAAAATTCTGCTTCAGATTGACATCTTACATTCTATAAAAAAAATCTAGTTTTCGATGATTGCGCATCTTTCGGGTATTTAAAACAATAGATCAAGTATTAAATCCATTGACTTTGAAGACGACTCAAAAGAGCGCAATCGTCAACCTTTTGGAAACCATATACCTTTATTGCCTCACCCAAAGATTGGTCCCTCAAAAAACACGGTGGTGAGAAAACGACGCGTCATTGAAAGCGAGTCATCCAATTTGGTTTTTAGATAGCTCAAACTGAGAACAATTATCTAATTGATATACACATTTTAAAATTGTTTTAATAGACCAATGTTTTTATTTTTTTTCTAAGATTACGAAATTGTTTAATATTAGTTTTTGTTAAAAAATAGAAACAAAGGTCTGAGAAAATAAAACAATGGTCTGATTCAGACCAATTTTTATTTTGTATTGATTGATAGATATTTGTGCACAGTTTGAGCTATCTAAGAACCTAATCGGCTGAGTCGTTTTTGAAAACCCGTTGTTTTTCTCACCCCGTGTTTTTACGGACAAATCTTTGGGAGAGGGCTATAAAGGATATAAGCAACTATAGCTTACAAATGACAACAGGTGGTGCCAGAGGGGTTGATCAAAAAGCGATATTTAACCACCTAAAACAACGCCACCGAGTGATCGCATCAAAAAAAATTGACACCATTTTGAGATAAGCGCTTACAATGCCTGATCGTAAATTTCAGAACCTGGACCTTAAATCGAGCACCTATTTTTGCTGGTCAGCGTTAAGCCATGCGTCGGTTGAAGGAATCTTGCCTATACTTAGTACTCGTGTCTATCGCTAGGCGTTGCAACCGCAACTACGACCATATCCATTGAGGAAGTAGATCAAAAATGCCTAGTAAATACAAACCTAAGGTAAATTACAGTAAATACTAACCAATACAAACGGGTGAGCGGCCAACAACTCAACTCAATCCTGATTTGAACACGACAATTGCGCTTTGTATTTACCTAGGCCATTGACTACTCCCTCGATAGGATTATACGTGTATTTATGACTGATTTAATATTAAATCAAATTGTTAGCCAAAATTTTTAGTAGACGCATTGATATGCGGATGATAATATCCCTTTTTCTATCATTACGCATATTTCCTGGAAATAATCTTCTAAAGATATGTTGAAATAAATTTTTATAACTCTTTACGATTTCACGAAGATTAAAAATAATCATTTTTCAAAACCAAGCTTGAATTTTAAACATTATCAGAATGGACACCAATTAACCAGTTTTTGTAGATAAACTAAAATTTTAGATGCTAGGGGCTTGGTAGGTTCCAGATAGACTGAATTCGCTTCATGTTTTTGACATTAATTTTTCTGAGACTGAAACACTTTCTCTTTTTATGGTGCATTTATCTCTCACTGAACACTCTAGAAAATATATCAGGTAAGCCAGTTTTTATGGGGTGCGCCAACTGGAAGTTTTTTTTGGGTCGGTTAGTGTTCAGTTAGAGAGTCAGGACTGTAACTAAGTTGGTGTAGTGTCAATTCCTCCCAATGCTCTGCGAAATACTTGATCTATATGATTTTCCAAATCATCGAAAATTCATTTCAACTTATCTATTTGAAGAATGGAGCTAAAACTTATAAAACTTAAAAGTATTAAATTATCAACCCTGAAACAAGGATCTTATACTATCAATAATTTTCAAGCATATTTTATGTTTAAGCGACCGCATTATCTGTAAAGTGATATAAAATCATTTTCCTGCAAGGCACTTTCAAATTTAACCGGGATAAATGTTCGTTAAGAATTCGTTGCTCAAAAGGTAGTGAATTCGAAAAAATCATCGAGCTCAAAATTTTCTCACAAAAATGGTCAAAAATGATAAATAAAAAGGAAGAAAGAGCATTTTCTCAAGACACCATCTAAGATTTAATTCAGTTTTTGTTATAAGAATATCATGACAATCAAAGTAGATCTTCGAATAACAATAAATTCATTGGGTTTTTTGCAACATTTGAATTTCTGAAATTATTGAGGCAGATTGTTTTTTTACAGCAATGAAATATTTTCTTTTTCTGTTACTTTATAAATTTAAAAATTCGAAGCTCTGATCAGAATTAAACCACATTCAACTCTATTGCCTAAATACAAAGTAGCAAGTTTTTCCATATTTTCTCAGTCTACAAAATTACTTGAGCTCACCTGCAGTTTTTCTAAAAAAGTGCATGTTCACTGCTTTTATATCATAAATTATGATTCATTATCGAACATTGAATCAGAATCCTTAATTCTCAAGAAATAAAACTTTCACTTTCGAATCTTTATTGATAAGTTTGTGGCGAGAAATCATGGACATATATTTGAACTGTCGAATCTCGAGGAACAGACAGGAAAATGCAACTTAAAAAATAATTCAGGACTATTTTAAATTTAAAACGCCGGTTTCAGGAATTATTTTCAAACATCATTGATTATTAATATTTGATTTGATTGACGTTCTTTGAAGAAAAGTCATGTAAGTTGACATTCCAAGAACTTTATCTAAAGCATATTTATTAATATATGGATTAGGGAAGGAACTCAAGAACTGAATTTCAAAAATATAATTTATTTTTCTAAAAAGAAATTATTTCAAAATTGAAAATGTTTTCGAATATTCAAAATTATTTTCAAAATTACGAATTTGTATCAAATTAGACATAATTGTATTTATTGTACATTACGCATAAAGTGAATGACAACCACGTCTACGTTTTATTACATCGTCTACTTTTTTCCTTCACGCATGAGCGTTTTTCGCATTTAACGTAACTATAAACGGTCGTATTGTTATGCATACTTGACAAAACATGCATCAAAATTTAAGAATTGTAAATTATTTCAAAATTTGAAAATTAAGTTGAATGATAATAAAAAAATTTCTTGCAAAGAATAAAACCAAAATTATGAATTAAGCTTGGAAATTCAAAATTTAGATAAATTTCAAATTATAATTTTGCTTACAAAATTTTTTATTTTTTTAAGTTAAAACAGAAAAATTTGAATAAATTTCAAAAAGAAAGAAAAACCAATAAAAAATGATTGCGAAGATAGGTTCAAATGATAAATTCTGATTAGTTAAAATTTCAGCCAATGAAAATTAAGAATAAATTTTAAACAAAAAGTTAATATCATTTATCAGCGCAAAATGTCACGTAAAATGATGATCAGGAATTTTTTTCCATTTTAAAATTTGCACGTCCTGGACAGCCTATTTTCAGAACCGTCATTTTTTACATGGATTATTCATTTATTTTAGATCGGAATCCTAACCGATGATCTTAACAGATGATGAAGAGGATCCTTTTCCTGCTGAGCTGATTATCCGGTTATATATATACTAGTAAAAGAAAACAGTAGTTCCTCTGTTATAGTTACCCCTGAAATTTTGAAAAAAAGTAACTATAACGATAAAGGTAACTTTAACAATAATTACTCAATATTTTTTCAATTTGAGAATTTTTTTTTCGTAACTTTTATCTGTTTTGTATTTTATAAAAGACATAACTTAAATTTATATTTTTATTCTATCATAGATAGTTTTTTTTGGACGTTTCGGCCTTAAAACAGCTATTATCGGTGTGAAAGGAAAAAAGTTTTTTGCGAAAACGAGGCGAAAAAGTGGTCAGCATCTAGCTCGAGAATTCGCGAATAGTTAAAGCTGGATTGCTAAAGTGTTTTCCAGGCTTTAACTATCGCGATATGAGGCTAGATTGCTGACCCACTTTTCGCATCGTTTTCGCAAAAAACTTTTTCTCTTTAACACCGATAATGGCTGTGAAGCGAAACGTCAATAAAAAACTTTCTATGATAGAATTAAAAATATATATTTATGTCTCAAAAACCCAACAAATAACTTAAATTCATTTATGAAGGGAGTACTGATCGCATTTAGAGACTCGAACATGAAATTTTTACGTAGATTATCTTTCAAATAACTTCTCTAAAAAGGGTAACTATAACAAATAAAAGGTAACTATAATAAGGGTAACTATAACAGAGTAACTACTGTATAAAATTAGTCAAAAAGACCAGATAATTAAAATTCTCTTGGTTTTACTGACAGTGTTTTTTTCAGCGTTTAGCCTATTTTCAAAACAGTTATTTTTTATTTGTAGATCATTTATTTTATTTAGGAAGTGTGGATCACAGAAATAAACAGGAAAGGAAATTCCTCATAGAATCTTAACCGAAGACAACACAAATGATGCAGAAGACCTATCTTCCTGCTGAGCGTTAATTCCTGTTGTATAAAAGATTATTTAAAATTAGTCAGAAAGACCAGGAGAATTGAAATTTTCTTGGTCTACTTACAGTGTTTTTTCACCAGGAAACACGAAAATTTTTCAAGGTTTTAGGAGTTAAACTATTTCAAATTCTTAAAAGAAATCAAATGCGTTTTTTGCAAAGGCAACAAGTCAAAATTGCATATTTCACTTTGACTTTGTAAACTACAAAAAATTATGGAACTAAGTAATTCACTTGAATTAACGATTTCGAGGACTTAGAAAACTGGCTTTTCAGTTTATCCAAAGCCCATTGTGAGAAATTTATTTTTTAACTATCATGTGATTATTATTTTAACTAAATTAAATCTTATAATGTATTTTAGAAAAGTTATCGAAAAAATGATGAAAATCGGAAAATGCTATGATTGAGAATTAGAAGGATACAAAGAAAAAAAGCAGAATAAGAAAATAGGAGCAAGAAGTTAGTACGATTTTAACAATATTGATAATTTTTCTGATTTTGCGTTGGATGAGCTAACTCAAATTTTACTGAAAGATTGATTTGATTGATTAAATTAAAAATAATAATTTTGCCAAATCATCAAGCAAATTACATACTTGCCAAGATTTGAAACTAATGCTATTTGCGACTTACAAATGAGAAATTATACCAAAAAAAATCTTGAAATGGCCATTCGACTTTCAAGTCATTTTGGAGGTCTCCGGATCTACCAGACAAATTACACGCTAAACTTTCGATCTTATTGGAGACAAAACCAAATACCAAAGAATCGTCAGAGAAAACGCAAACGGGTGTGAAAATGGCGATATACCGGACGATTTGAACTTCATGTCAAAATATTGCGAGATTGAAGGTGTCCAGTAGACGAGCAGTTTAAAACTATTTCCTTCAAACTTTCTGTTTACATTTGTAAAAATATATCATTCAACTTCAAATTTAACCAACTTTCTGTTTCTGCAATCGAAAATAAAATAAAATGAAAATGAAAAATAAGTTTATTTATAAATTATTGAAATAATTGAGCATCTGTGCTGACCGTGATATTATCTCGATGGGAGATACTTCTTAAAAATATTCTGAGAAATTACTTTTCTCGAAATTGAGGTAGGAGCTATTGAAAAATAGTCAAACTCGGGTGGAATACTGCCAAAACGACGTTACTCGTTTTAAGCAGTTTTCACTAATAAAGTTAAATTAAATCTAACTCAAAATTATTTAATTTTAAAAGTAAATCCTTATCATGTCGTGCATGCTCATTGCGAAGGGCAATGATACAGTATGTCTTAAAAGTGCAAAAAGGATATAACGATCATTTGATAACGATCAAGGAAGATAATTTGGAATTTTCTGGTACCTTTCCCAAATTTTCGCACGATAAATAAACATACGTTTGTTTTTAATTATTATGGGACCAGAGTCATTTTTCAGACCAGAGTCATTTTTTTTCGCAAAAAGTCTATTTATCCGTCAGTTTATTAGGTAGGAAAATTTGTAGCTTTTATCAACCACGAAATACGTCTTCAAAATTTTGTAATAAATTCGCGTAAAAGCCTATCTCCCCTTTGATTTTTAGACAGCACATTTCAAACTCTGATTAATCAAAAGCCAGCGAGTTCGTGGAGATCTGTTACTATCATCTAATTTGATGATTTCTTCCCTTCCAAAACTAGTTTCATTCTTGAAAATTCATATATTTGATTTAAATGCTAAAATCAGACTAGATTTTTCAAAATTTTAAAAAGTACTTTCTCAACGCTGTACCTGGGTTTAAAATACATCCGTTATTTCATATTATCCATTTTTCAGCAGAAAACTATAAATAAAAAATTATGAATTTGTTTTGTTAAAGCCTCAATTCATGAAGAATGCTCCTTGAGTGCCATTAACCCTTTTTTAGTGAAGGTTGCTGAGAAATGCTCATGCCACGAGTTTAAATTTTCCCCATTTCTTTTCGAAAGATTTAAAATAAATATTCTGGAATCCTTAAGGGGTGTGGGGTGATTTTTGACATTTTGAAGGCTTGTACGGCTAAACTGATGACGGTACAACATTTCTCATTAATACATATGAAAGATCTATCCTTGATCTCGCATTCCATTAGACAAGTTTTTTTTTCCACATGTTTGAAAGTGACTGAAAGTATCCCATCAAGAGAAAAAAATTCAAATCTGCCAAAATGCACCGACCCCGTTAAAAACGGAATTTCTTGCGCGCGATGCGCACTTTCGGAATCGTCAATTTCAATTTCGACCGTCATTAAACCACCATGTGGTGCCGGTACCAAAATAAATAATGTCAAAATATTCATCTCCGACAGCCACCCTTACAATTAAATTGTAGATTCATTATTATCTGGTTCCAGTGCTGCATTTCTGGTCTGATAAGCAATTTCTGAAGCTCACTAAAATTCTTGAACTCAAAAATAAGGGGGAACTTTCGGAGGTCTGCACCGATATTCCACCGTCCAAAATGATACTTCCCCAAACAAATTTTGGTCTCTGTGTTTTAAAAAACAGCGCTGCAGGTGAGGGTTAAATTAAAATCAAAAGTGATTGATGCCTCGTCCAAACAGAAACTTGCTTACAAAACTGACGGAATTATGTTTTCAAAATGTATCTCCTCCCTGGGTGTTCAAGGCACACATTCGAAACTTAAATGAATGTGCAGCTGAAAAGTCCACAAAAATCAGTGAGGAAAGTTTTGTTCAACTTTCTTGAATTTGGCTACAAAATCAACCATAAACAATATTTTTACTCTATTTTAGGGGTCTCAATCAAAATGTATCTCCTCCCTGGATTTTAAATAACCTATTCGAAACTCACAGAAATGAGCAGCTAAAGAGTCTGTGCAGACCATAAAGGAGAGTTTCGGCCAAATTTCTTTCTCTGTTTTCTATAAATCTTGTTTCGATTATCAAAAAATTCACAAATTTCAACTTTTTTTATAAAATATATATAACAACATGAAAAAGTGCTTTCCAGACCATATATCTTAATTAATTTATCATCCATGCCTCACTTTATTAACTTCCAAATTTGAAAATCCCAAATGAAAATAATAATATGAGTCGAATTTGAGCTGTCCAAATTGGACAAGTGGCGCGTCATCGCTATTTTGATTTCAACTTTTTTCGTGAAATTTTGACCGATTCCCCGCGAAGGGATTTTAATTTTTGACAAGGTTCCAGGTAAATTAAAAAAAAATATTTCCAATCTGAATCTTTTTTTTTGCTCTACAATATTATACATAAAATTATTTTGTCGGAGCAAAAAAATTTTGCTGTTCCTACCTTACAGTAGATAGTGGCAAAAAAAACAAAGTTAATTCGAATTGCTTAGAATATAGGTTTAAAAAATTTGTTGTGGTCAATTTTCTAATCAAAATATGATAACTATGGCGCCGATAGTATTTTTAGAAAATCAGAAAAATGCTTCACGGTGAATCTTGCTCGTTTTCATACCGTAAAAAGTGCAATTTAGTGACCAATAATGTGACACCTAGTAAAATAATAATTTATGATGAAACATCAATGCTGTTACAGCATTAACAAAATGAGTGTCGACGACATGTCGTTATAATCACATCAATTTGTCCTGCGAAAAATCAACAGATTCCACGCTTTGATTGAGTTATGAATAAATGACGAAAATAACGTTGAATACGGAAAAACAATTTTGGAATTTAATATGATAATAACACATACATTCTCACGGCTTGATTTAACAACTCGAACATGCCGAGTTCATTTATTTGTAGTGGCGAACTCTTCTCTCGCACTTTTCTCTCAGTTGTGACTCCGAGCATGTTCGACTTGTTAAATCAAGCCGTGAGAATGTATGTGTTATTATCATATTAAATTCCAAAATTGTTATTCCGTATTCAACGTTTTTTTCGTCATTTATTCATAACTCAATCAAAGCGTGGAATCTGTTGATTTTTCGTGAGTCAGAGAGTTACGAGTCGTAACTTACGACTCGTGAGTCAGTAATGTTCACAAAGGATGCTTAAGAGCAAACATTATTATTTAGTTTCGCGCGCCTTATCATAATTGACCATATTCCATAGTTTTAAATACTTGAATCAGAAAAACAACCAAAAGAAACTTTTTAACGCTATTTTTTGTGAAATCCGAGTTAACTTCAACTTGTTTAAGAGTTTGACTGTAGCAGTTTGAAAAAAATTAGTCCAGCAACATTATAGTCCTGCTACAAATTTTCAATTAAGCATTGCACTCTGAATAATTAATTATCATGAATCTTCCAACCTTTCGATTTTCATTTTATAAATTTCAAAAATGTGTTTTATACAACTTAACCCTTGTGACCACAGAGCCACAATTGTGGCTCAAGCATACTTAAAATCATTCAAAAAAGGCAAAAAACGGGATCGTAGAATCTTTTCTTTCGAACACATTATAAAGAATTTTGATTGGGTCCCCAAAAAATAATTGAAGTTTTTTTCGAATGTTTGATTCCAGTATTACGAGGTGTTGTTTTACCAGGATTTTTCGCCTATGTTTCACCTCCTGATAAATTATTTCGGAACAAGATATAAAATAAAAATGTGAGATTAGCCAGTTTTTAGG